>RJWT010033150.1:0-13965 GCA_004365215.1 Cuniculus paca
CTCTGCAACCACTGTTAACATCAGCACATCCATGGCAAGGTTGGATGAGATACCTCATCATCCTCACTTAAGGTCCTGGGCGGAAGGAGCTCCAGATCTCTTTTTGGGAAGAAAAAGGGAGACATGTTTATTAATAATAGAAGTTACTTCTCCCATTCCATTGGTCAAAACAAGTCCTATGGATATTCTAATCCTATCATTTTCTTAGAAAGGGAGATATCATAAATATATAAGCAGCATGGATTCTATAATTGTTGGGTGAAATTTTATATATATATATATATGGTCAAATTTGCTCATATATGGTCATATATATATATATATATATATATATGGTCAAATTTGCTCATCTTGTCCAAACCTATATCCTTATTCATTGTGTTGCATGAATTTTCCAGAAAGATGTGAAAGAAACTTCTGCCTCCAAACTGAGAGGGAGCCAACAGATGAAAAAACAACTTGGACAGGTCCAGTGGTGAGTAATGAGTTTATTAGGGATTATTTACAGAGCAGTGGACAGCTTGGTGAGGAAATGAGTTTATCAGGGCTTACATACAGAGTAGTGAATGACTTGTGCGCTGGAGCACCACTGAAATCACCAACGTCCCCCCACTCCATGCTGGGCTACTGGTTTAATAGGACACTAATTAAAATAGCAAAAGCAGGGTCAAAAAAGCAAGGAGGGTCCTTGAGATAAGTTGTGTTACTCTGCTCTGATACTGTCCTTACCAGGAAACTCCTCGGGACTCAGCAAGCACTGTCCCGCTGCAATAATGGATGACCTTTTAGTGTTTCAGTCTGACACACAATCTTTGCACCTGGCTTGGGCCCCACTGGACAGCTAAGCCATGGGCCTACCTCAAGATAGAGTTGCTTTTGCTAGGGTTTGGAGGTCCATTCACACTATAACTTATCTGCTCACCTCATGTCAATGTTAGCTTTATATTTTCAAAGGTACATTGTAAAATGTACACGTTTTGTTTTTTCCTGAGCACAGTTGCGTTTTTTTTTTCCACTGATACATTATTGTTGTATGTTGTGATTATATTCCTCATGAGGTGTTGATACATGTACATAACACATCTTAATTCTTTTTTCATCCCTTTTCCTTCCCCTCTCTCCTGCTCCCTCTATTTCTCGGTCCCCTTCACTTTTATAAAAGATTTATCTCCATGTTTCTTATTATCTACCTTTCCTTTTGCTCTTTGATTTATTTATACTTTGGATTTCTCACATAGTATACAAGTTTTATCTCATATAGTGTAAAAGAATTTTCCTTTGAGTTAAACTTTTTACCATTACATATTCCTCTTTAGCCTTAGAAATGCTTATTGCCTCAAAGTCTGTTGTCTGATATTAATATAGATACTGTTAGTATAATTTTGTTAATATTTACATTTTCCATTCTTTAATTTCAACATTTTAATATTAATGTTTTAGATGAATTTCTTATAAACAGTATATAGATTTTTATCTAGTTTGATAATCTTTGACTTTTAACCGAAGTATTTAGTTTATTTATGTTTAATGTAATCCATCTATTTGGATTTAAATCTACCATCTTGTTAGGAGTTCTCACTTGTCCCATTCTTCTTACCTTTTTTTTCAGTCTGCTTTTAGAGTAGTTGAATATTTTATTTTTTCACCAATTGTATTGGAAGTTATATATCTTTTTAATATCTTTTAGAAGTGATTGTAGAAATCACAATATGTGTCACTGATTATCCAAATCTAATGATAACTGATACTTTTTTTTCTTTCTTTTTTAAAAATTTTTTTAATTAATTAATTAATTTTTTTTGATACTGGGGATCGAACTCATGACCTCACGCTTGGCAGGCAGGAGCTTGTGGTGCTGACCTAAATCCGGCTACTTTCCTATAATAATTCAAGAAGACTGGGGAAGTAGCACAATGGTAGAACTCTTGCCTAGCATGTACAAGGATCTATGTTCATTTCCCAGCACTGCAAAATTAAGTAATAATAACACAAGGATCTTAGAACATTTGATTCTATTTGCTACCCCTCCTGATTTATATTTATATGGACTTTTATATATTGTAATATTTTAAACCTCCAGTGGATATTGCTATGTTCTAGATTTCCTTGAATTAACCCTCATTGTACTTCACTTCTTCCTGCATCCCTAGCCTGTCATCTTAACACCCTTTAGTATTTGCTATTGGTAAAAAAAAAAAAAAGAAAAAAAGAAAAAGAAAATGTTTTGATTTCATTTTTATTATAAGGGGTATTTTCACTGGGTATAGAATTTTAGGTTGACAGTTATTTCTTTCAGCACCTGGAAGATATTTTAATTTCACTAATTTTTCCATTGTTTGAAGAAATTAACTAATGGTCTGTTATATTTTTTCAAGTTATGGTGGCTACTTGCAATATTTTCTTTTTGCCTTTGGTGTCATACTGTGCTGAGCTAGGTGTTGCACTTAAAAAATTTATCCTGCTTGTGAATTCTGGGGCTTCTGGAATCTGTGATTTGATGCCTTTAGCCAGTGTTGACAATTTCCCAACCAAAAATTTTTTTTAAAAAATACTGCTCCTCCCTTATTTCCTCTCACTTCCTCCTAGAACTTATTTTCACTTTACCTCCTATCTCTTATTCTCTCTATAGCTTTTTCCATCCTGCTATCTTTGTGTTCCATCCTTTTATTGTCTTCTAACCTACAAGCCAGGTTATCAATTCTCTCTTCAGCTATGTCTGATCTCCTGTTAAACTTATCCACTGAGCCCTTTACTATTATTGGTATATTTTTCAGTTCTAAATTTCAATTTATTTTTCTAATTTTTATCATTTTTTTAAGTTTCCCGTTACCTGCCAATTTTCCGATGTTGTCTTTTATCTCATTATCTTTAGTAAACATTTTAAAGTCTGTTTCTGATAACTCCAAAAACTGGAGTTCTCTGGGATTGTTTCTATTGTACTTGTTCCAACTATATCTCTTTCATGTTGTCTTGTTTCCATATGTGTCTGGTCATTTTCACATGTGCTAAAATCCTAGGTGAGAAATTGTTGATAGAAGTAATGTTATAGTTGATACATTGCGTCAACTTGAGCAGTTTAGAAGTTTAACTGAGAGACTCAGCAGGGAGCCAGGGTTCTCACTTTGTAAATATCCTCATCCTGTGCAAAGGAGGGAAAGGACATTTTGTGAGTGCTACACCCACCCTAGGGGGGTGGGGTGGCTGGTGTACAATATAAGGGAGGAGAAGAGGCTTGCTTTTCCTTTTGCTCTGGCTGCTGCCTTGAAGTGTTGCCCTTGTGCCATGCCACCCTGCCTTGGAGCCCAGTGATTATGGACTGAAATCCCCAGAAACTGTAAGCTAAATAAACCTTTCCTTGCTTCACTTTGGTTATCAGGTATTTTGTACCACCAAGGAGAGAAAAGTGACCAAGACAAGTAAGATGAGACTTAATTGACTTACCCTTTTCTTATAGAATGTCATAATAATTCCCCAGAGAGTATTTACATTTGCTTTTGCAAGGAACCTAAGGATACCAGCAATCTCAGATCACCTTAATAGATTAATAGATTTGAAGTATTAAGTTCATTGGATTGTGGTGAAGTCTTTGTGAAATTCAGTTCATCTAGTTCTAAGGTATATTCCTTTAGGACGAGTCATAGCCTGAAATGAGGAGTTACAGGCACCCCTTCCTTCAATGGGCTCTGGATTCTACTTTGTCCCTGAAGCGTGAGTATCTGCCTCGGTGTTTCTCAGTCTCTCAGTTTCTTAGTTGCCTTTTCTAGCTGCAGCCAATGAGGGGAGGAGAGGGTCAGTTATTAGACTTGCCTCCCTGAATGCCCATCTTCTGATTAATGAGTCTTTATTATCTTTTTAACACTGATGTTTTCCAATGGTTTTTATTTTTACTCTTTCCTGCTTTTCCAAGTCTCAGCAGGAGATCAGGTCTGCATTCTCTAGTCTCCATTGCCAGATGGTAACAAATACAAACGCAGAACATGGGCCAGGCATGTGTACATTTGCAGAGCTCATGGAGGTGGTGGGTACTGGGGTTAAACCAGAGAGCATGAGCCAGTGTTCGCTTTATGGAAATGAAGGCCTCGGGTTACCAGGTGTCCAATTTTTTTCAAGAGACATAGGAATGAAAAATGTAGGTTTTTGAAATATAAAATTCTAATTCTCCATAGTGGTTCAAAAAAAATAACTCTCAGCTGACCTAACAAAATACTTTTGGGGTCCACACCTAGCCCAGGACACCAATGCAAACTACTAGGGCATGGTCTGCAATGATGGAAGAAGACGAAACTCCCTTCCATTAAATTCTAGCCTCTCTGTAACCCTGAGCTTCTTTGAATAAGCACCAACCCCCTCATACAAAACATAGCTTTTAAGCCAATTTTTGTTTTTACTGAAATGTCTTTAAAAAATACCAAAGAGGGGGTGGATTCCATTCATAAGATAACATTTCTGAAAAAATCCTCTTTTCCAAATGTTCTTTGTGACGTCCAAGTTGTCAACCCCCTGATTTATCCCTTGAATCCCCCCTAATTTAATGCATCCCATCTCCTGTCCTGTCCCTGGCTCCGGTTTCTCTTATTCTTCTTCTTACCTTTTGATCTATTCTGCTTTCTTTAGGAGGTAACTTCCTGGCTTTTCTTAGGTGGACCTACTGAACTGTCCCACCCACAAGATTGCATCAGACAGAAGCCCTTCCCACATGCTTCCGCATTATTCATGAGAAAGACTTGAGAACTTAGCTGGCCAAGACCAATCCTTCACAGGAAGTGGGGGTGGGGGAAATCATGCTGTAAATACTTCAAAACACATGCTTTTTCCTGTCCCAAGTTTGCCATCTGGCACTGGGTGGAGCTAGGAGTAGATATCATTTTGAAGAAGGTAAAGCCCATTTCTGTGATGCTATAGCAACAAGATAAGCAGCAAGGTGGCTGCCATTTTCTTGTCATTTACCTCCTATTGATAAGACAGTGCCACTGCTCAAAGGACCACCCCTGCAAAATGGGGAGGGAGAAGCTGGAAGGCAAAGAAATCAAATTCAGACTTTCTCTGATCTGTCTAATAATAGAATGTTGGCAAAGCATGACACAGAATAGAAAGTATTTGATAAAAATAGCATCTGCTCAGCTTGGGACTCAAGCTGCAGAAGCATGGAAATGTAATTTATTCCTTTCTTGAGCGTTCCTGTACTCATGTAACGATTCTCTCTCTCTCTTCAATGAGAGATGTTTAAAATGCTGCTTTGTGTAACTAAAATGGCTTCCTTTCCCAGGGTCCATTGGAGGAGTTATCAGCCAGCTAAGGTGAGCGTGAGGCTGAGGAGCCACCTGTATGGACACTGTCTGCAGCTCCTCATCCACACCCGTGACGTGGTGGGGCAGTGTCATGGCCTCCCTTATACCAGCTTGCGAGCAGGAAGATCTTGTAGCTGTCTCACAGGGACTAGCTTGCCAGTGTCTGGGTTTTCATGGTCTTTTGCTCCCAAGGACCCAGCAGGCTGCACCCCTCAAATCAGGATGGGAACTCCAGAGCCCAGGGGGAGATGCCAGCCCCAGGACTCATCTCTATCTGCAGGTCTGCAGGGCCCCAGCTCCTTAAAGTCCTGCTGTGGGTACAGCGCCCTCCACTGAAAAGCAAATCTGGGCAAACCAGGAATAGGGGAGAAGGAATGACCAAGAGCTGGTCACTCTTTAAATGACTCAGTTTGGGTTGGTTTAATTATGGTAAAATGTAATGTACAGTTCGATGGCATAAGACACATTCACACACAGTTATGCAAACATCTCACCTTCCAGCTCCAGGATTTTCTCATTATACTAAACTGAAATTCCCTCTCCCTTCCCCCTGGTCTCCTCTATCTTCAGCTTTTAATTTTTTTCCCATCCGTGTCACCACGTCCTCAGTCCCCATTCACTTCCCTCTCTGGTGACTTACATTCTGTGCTTTCTGTCCCTATGAATTCGATGCCTCTAGTAACGCAGGTAATGGTATAATACAGTATTTACCTTTTTGTGTCTGGCTTCTTTCATTTCACATAGTGTCTTCAAGATTCATCCGTGTCATAGCAGTTGTCAGAAGACCACGTTTTGTTTTCCATTTGTTCACTGAAGGGCATAGGTTATTTCCACCATTTGGCCATTGGGAATAATGTATGATGAGTGTGTCCTTTTCAAGATTGTTTTGGTCCATTTGTACTTTAACAAGACTCTTCAGGAAGGTAATTCAAGTGTTAGAATAGCTCAAGGACTCGTAGCTGACAATTTTAAGTGGAGGTAGATTTAGTGTCCCTTGCAGTAAACCATATCACCTATATAGGGAGCTGCCACAGCATACACATTCTGGTATCATATGTTTTCTATTTCTTCACTAAAAAGCACATGAAATTATGCCCAGTGGATGTAAAATGTTTTTGATTGTAACAATTTCCCCAGCCACTTGTCCCTGGGAATATTTAATAGTGATGTGGGAAGCCATCGTAGAATGCAGATACAAGCGGGCTTAGTACTAGAACCAACAAGCATGTTCCCCCAAAATGGGCCCCAAACATCTTATGGTCCTGACTCTTTGAGGGGGTCCTTGCGCATTTGTTCTCTGCCCCCTCCCCACACTCTTCTCTATCTTCAGCTTCTAATTTTCTTCCCAGCAGCGTTGCCATGCACTCATCTTTAACGAAATAAAATTATCGAGGGAAAGCACAGACCCCCTTGAAGCTCTGCTTACCTCCTCGCTCCTTCTTCTCCAGGAAGCCTGTCTTCACTCTCAGATTCCACAACTCCACTCCATTCACGTTGGAGCCTGCTGGCCTCTGACTTCTGCACTCTGTCTCTGCTGCCACTGGGTTCTGATTGCCTTCTTGACTCAAGCTCCTGATGTTTTGCTTCAGGTGGTTCTGAGGATACTAAGGGAAAAACATAATATATATCCAATATACTTTTTTTCCCTTAGGTTTTAAAAACAAGATGGTAGGAATTTAACAATGGTTGTTATACTACATATTGTTATCTTCAAAATAGTTGCTCAGGTTACCAGGTACAGGAATAAAACAAAACAGTAAAACGGAACAAAACATTGGATTTCAAAAACAAGACAGAAGGAAATCCCCCACAGTTGTTGCAATGTACACTGCCCTCCTCCAAATAAATGCCCAGACCACCAGCCCCAGGCCTGCAAAGTCAATCAAACAAGCAAGCATCAAACTATTCCTTTTACCTCAGTTGCTATCATCTCACCTTGAGTCCTCTGAATCAGCCAGTTGCTTACTGGGGTGGAGGAGGGGTGGTGTGGGATGCTTTTCTGGTTTCCCAGTCTGTGCACCGGCTGGCTCATGGGAAGGCGTGGTTTGTCTTCTTGCTGAGTCTCTTCCCAATCCCCATGGCGGAGCCTGGCTCACGGGAAGGCCATATGTATATTTTTTAAACTTCCCAGCAAGAGAAGTCCTGTGGTGTCCTGGGTACACTATATAATCTATAGAGCTATATCTTCACAAACTCAGAAACAAGAGCAACGTTTACAAATTGTCTTTGCTGACAGTTAATTATAGAATTTAGGAAACTGACTCACTCATCAAAAAGACTTCCATACAATGCTCAGCTCTGTCTGTTGCTGGCTGGGTGATCTTGAGCAAATTATTTAAGCTCTCTGTGCCACCTTACCTTGACTCAAATATGGCAGTTGTCACAGCACCTACCTGATAGTTCTATTAGAAAAAATAACCAATGCTTAGCACAGGGCATAGCTCATAGGAAGCATTGCATGAGGCTTAGCGCTCATTATTATGTTTTCTTAGTATAAGTTGGCTGTAGCATTTAAGTGTATCTTGATTTTTATATTTGTAAAATTTGAGTGAAGAAACATGGTAAGATTTAGGGTTTATTGAAAAATTCTCTAGACAACAAGTGATCAGAAGTGAACAGAACTATTTACTAAAGAGAACACAAGGAGCTATAGGGAGAAACATCCAATAGAGGTTAATGGAAAGGCAGAATCCTGAATGGAGATGAACACGCCTAGATGTTATGAGATCAGCTGGAAAGCACAAGAGTATGACTGTCTTAGTTACTTTCTTGTTGCTAGAACAAAATACCTGACACCCACAAATTAAAGAAGGAAAGATTTATTTTAGCTCATGGTTTGTAGAGTTTCAGTCCATAGTGGGCCAAATCCAAGGCAGGGGAGTGTGGTAGAGATGGTAGAGGGTTATGGAAGTGAAGAAAGCTCATGGCATGGCAGCAGACAGCATTGAGCACTGAAGGCAGGAGGGGATGTATACATTCTATCTACTGCAGGCCACACCCCCAGTGACCCACTGCCTCCCACCAGCCTTCTTTTCTCAACAACACACCCAGATATAAACTCATCAGTAGACTAATCACACACCCATGATCCAGTCATCTCCCCGAAGCCCCACCTATGAATGTATGAGGCTTAGGGGAAACATCTAGATATAGGTCATAGGGATGTAGCTCAGCAGGCACTGTGCCTGCCTGGCAAGTGTGAGGCCCTGAGTTCCATTTCCAGTACCGAAAAAAATAAAAAGGTATAAGCCTCAAGAATGACTGACACATGCATCAGTGATCAGCAGATAGGATGAAGGATCTCAGTTGTGCATGTACAAACACAGGCTGTATTGGAAAACAGCCTCTAGAAAAGCTACTGGAACTAAAAGACAATAATAGTCAACACAGTCTGGCCAACAGATGAGGTGTTCCACTATTTAAAAACATTTCATAGACTGTAGGCATCATTTACAAATAAGTGGAAATATTCCAAGAACAGATTGTAGAGTACATGAATAGGTATATGAGACTGAGAAAACAGCTGGAGTGTGGCCAGAAGGACATTGAAGCAAAACTGGAAGGACACCGAAATAAAACTGGCCTGTATTGCTTGATGCATTAAGGTCAGAAGGCAGCAGAGCTGGGCTCAGAGTCTAGATCTCTGCTATGCAGTGTGGCAGCCAGTAGCATGCGTGGCTCTGGAGTACTTGAAATGGGGACAGAGCGAATTAAGATCTGCCATCAGTGCAAAATATATACTAAGTACAAAGACAAGAGCATAAAATATACTGACAAGTTTTGAAATATCAATGACATATTTTAAAAATGTTAGCAGAAACCAGATATGGTGACACGTACCTGCAGTCCCAGCTACTCAATAGGCTGAGATAGGAGAATTGCTTGAACTCATGAGTTAAGACAAGCTTGGGTGATTTAGTAAGTGCCCATCTTAAAAAAAAAATGTGAGCAGAGTGATTTGCACACAGTAGGCATTCAAGAAATGTAAGCTACTTTTTCTGTTGCTATTTAAACTTAAAGGAAATGAGAACTTATTGTGTCCTTGCTGTAGCTTGAATATGGTTTGTTTCCATAAAAACTCATATTGAGGCTTGGTCTCCAGAATTGTGGCACTGGAAAGTGGGGCCTTCAAGAGGTGGGTCCTAGAGGAAGGTGACTCAGTCACAGGGGAATCACCCTTGGAAGAGCTTCATGCTTTTCTCAAGGTTCTAGATCAGTTACCCCAAGATGGAATTATTACAAAGTGAGCTCGACTTTCCCAGCTCACTCTGCTCCCTCTCCTGCAGTGTGTTATGGTTTAGGTCGAAAATGGTCCCCCAGGGTCTCACATTCAGAGTGGGGCCTGGTCATAAAGGACAGGGGATGGGGGTGTGGGGACCAACCAAGATGGTTCCTCCTGAAAGAAGACTCTGCCCCCATTTTGATTCGCCTTCGCCCTACGTTCGTGTACTGCCATGTACAGAGCTGGCTGCAAAAATGTTCTTCCCCCTCGACTGGCTTTAAACAATCCAAATGGGTCCAGTTAAGGTGATGCAGCCATGTATGGCCTCTGAAGGAAAGCCACAGGTCTGTGATGCCCCGCCTGTAACTTCCTACTACTAACTGTGAGGTAGGCCAAGAGACACTGCACTGTTGGCTGGGATTGAGCTTGGAGAAAGAGGCAGTGAGGTCCCAGGGCAATAAAAGCTAGATATCAGAGCTGAAGCAGCTGACCCAAAATACAAAATACTTCCTCAAACTGTGTTATTCAGATTTCTCCAAACTTAGATGCTGTTACCAGAATCCGGCACTCTTTCTGCATACCTTACTCTGCATATTGCAAACATGCCCTTGTACCTCCTACCTAGCCAAGTTTTTAGTGCTCACTGTACCTCCCACCATTCTCACAGTCACTCAACCCCAAGCTGCTCTCCTCTTCACAAATTAATAAAACCCGGGTTTGGCCACAACTGCAGATATGTCTTTGTTTCTTTATTCTTACTATGGTTTGCATTAGAAGTGGTAGATTCGAATGTACTTGCGAGAATTCCAATAACTTTTCCCTGGGGTTACAATTTACCAACTCCTGCAGACCATGACAAGGTCCGGATGGGCTCCCTTAACTGGGGGCATGAGATTGAAGGGTATATTTTTGTTTCAAGCTCTAACTTTCTCTACTTCCTGACTGCCATGACCATGTAGTTTAAAAGCCTTTGGAACTGATTTGCAGGAGGAGTTTAGAAAGGTTTGGAGATGCAGGATAGAGAATTCCTAGACTGTTGTGAACAGTGTTGTGTGATACTGGTCAGAGCTCAGAAGACTATAATGCTAATAGGAATGTGGACAGTACAGGTCAGGATCATGATGTTGCAGTTGAGGGAAAAGGACTCCATTGGTGGTTGGGCTAGAGGCCATGAGTGTAATGTTCTGATTAAAAAAAAGTTGTCTACATTTTGCCCATAACTTGAGACTTTTCAGGAGACTGAGATTAAGGGCAGCAAACTAATGAATCCGGCAAAGAAAATTGCAGGGCAGCCCATTGGTCAGACTGTGACATGAAGACAGCTGGATGCTTTTAGTTGGATCTACTGTGTGAATCATGAATAGTCAGTGGAGCTGAATGATTTAAAGTTTGCAATTTTGCGAGAAAGTAAGTACCTGTTAAGCTGGGGCAAAAAGCATGGTTGCTGAAAAGGTTAGCATTAAAAAGAAGCCACGTACTTTGTACAAGGAAGGGAAATCAGTAAAACCCCACTCATCACAGGTTCGAGGATACAAAATTGTAAACCCTTCATTTGAGAAGAATCCCTGTGATGCTCATTCAGGGCTACCTAAAGACATGTATCCCTAAGCTCAACCATTCAAGGACTCAGAGGCCACTGCAGCCATGATCCAAGGGGATCCAGTTAGTTCTCAAGCTGGTGGCCAACTTTTGCATCATCCACATGGTAGTGGTTTTTGGGCATGCACAATGCAAGAGTTATGGGGGTCACAGTGACTCCCACTAAGATTTCAGAAGAAGATCTGGGGCCAGAAGCCCATGAGGGTACAGTGTATAATGTTATAAGAATGAAGCCAAGATGTAGTAGAGACCCTAAGAAGTTGGAACTGCCAGGAATTGGAATGTCTGCAAAGAAAAGCCACAGGCAGTGAATAGATCCAGTCCAAGTAAGAAACTATGTGGGTTGCAACCAAGAAGGCCACAGAGGCAGGACTACCCAATCCCTTTAGAGCTCACAACCTGCCCTGGATTCTGGATGTGGATCTACTGGATTTAATATTTGTCCTGCTGGGTTTTGTCTTACTTCGGACAGGTTTCTGTCTATTCCTCTATTCCTCCCTTTTGGAATGGGTATGTTTACCCTGTTGGAAGTGTTTAGCATCCAATGGCTTGCAGCTAAGACTTTGCTTTAAATCTCAGGGGAACTTTGAATTTGGACTTTTCAGCAATGCTGGAACTGTTGAACCTTTGGTGACTCTTAAGCACTAATGCGTTTTACAGGAGATGGTCATGAGGTTTTTGGGGGCCAAGGGGGGAATGTTATCGTTTAGATCTGAAATGTCTCCCCAAAGTCTCCCATTCTGAATGGGGCCTGGTCAGAAGCAGCAGGTCACTGCAGGAATGACTTGAAAGGGTATATCATGCTCCCCAGTTCCTCCTTTCTCTTTCTGCTTCCTGTTTGCCATGAGGTAAACAGCTTTCCTCCTATATTCCATTCTGTTTTGACATTTCTGCCTTGGAGTCATCTGAATATGGGCTGATCTGCTGAAACTGTGAGCCACAAGAAACCTCTCCTCCTATAAGTTGTGGATGTTGGTTTGTTCTAGTGATGCGAAAGTGACGAATACACCGTGTGATCTGTTCTGCATGTACTCCCATGGTGTGACACTATCCTCCACATTAAAATTCAAGCAGAGGTCTCTCAACAGTGGCAGAGCAGATGGAGTCACCCAGCATGGGACTTTAAGCCTCCCAAACTGTCAACTAGATAAACTTCTTCTCTTTGTAACTTAGGCAGCCACAAGTATCTTGTTATAGTAACACAGAATAGACTAAGGCAGTCAGTATCACCATGTAAGGCAACCCAAAGATGAAAGAGGAAAACATTCCCACCTTTTAGAGCAGTGCTTCTCTACGGGGTGGGGGTGAGGGATTTTGCCTTCCAGGGCCACCTGTTGACGTCTGAGATGTGTTTGATAATCAAACCTGGGGAGAAGAGGCTGCTACTGGCATGCAGTAGGTAGAGGCCGGGGATGCTGGTAAAGTTCCTGCAACAGGTAGGATAGCTACACACACACACACACACACACACACACACACACACACAGAATTATCAGTCAGAATATCAGCAGTGCTCATGTCGAGACACCTGAATTAAAGCTTCTTGATTGCTTATAGATTTTGACTGATTAATAATCAAGTCCTGTAGGTGTGTGGTACAGGAGGGGTTTTGTTCTGCTTGGGAACAAAAGCAGCCCGGAAGTTATTAGAACAGCGAGTTCTCAGGCCCCACCTAGTCCTGTTGAGTCAGAATCTCTGGGGGCACAGTGCAAAAATCTGTTGTAAGGAGCCTTCCAGGTGATGCTAGTGCACTCTGCAGTGTGAGGAGACAGCCTAGCTGATCCTGTTTCCTAGTTACCAACTCCTGGCTCTAGCGTTAGGTGGCAGTGAGTCTTATAACAGTATTGTAATGGCTACTAAAAGCTGAGAGCTGACTGCTCCAAATCAATTGATAACAGAGCTGGTAACAATCATTCCAAAGTACTTTTGCAGGGGACCCACAGTTAATCATTCCAGCTTTTAAAAAAGAATTAAGATATATCATGTACAGGTACAAATTCCCTATAATGAATGTGATCATTATGTATACCTAAAATGTATCGGTAAATTTCATTACAAAACTGCCAGCTTCCTAATTCCAGGACATTGGGGTTGAGGGACCAACCATGGTTCAGCGTTAGTCTATGGTTCCTTCTTAGTCACGTAGTCTTTCAAAGGCTTTGACATTATTTTCTTTTAACTTATGTTACAAAGGCTTATTCTCCTACAGAGAATTTATATCCAGTTTAGATGATTCTGGACATCTCATCCTTTCTGCCATACTTGGACATCTGTAGGTCAGTGTTTGACCCATCACATGCTCAGTGGACCCGTGGCTCCTCCTCTATACGGCAGATCTGGCGAATCATGAATTTCCCTGGATCTTTTGTCAGGCAGATGAAATTCAATGTTTTCAAACCTTAACTATAACACAGTAGAGGAGAGTGCATCAGGTAGTTTTTCACTTGGACCACAAGAGGGCACACTCCACTCAGCCATGAGCATCTGTGGGCTCTGCAAAGCATTTGGAGGGGAAGTGTGAGCGATTGGCCCAGCGTGAAGGGGATTGGAGAAGACAACCTCTTCTCTCCCACAGAGTGATAAAACTTCACCACTAGACCTCAGCCCTGAATTCCAGAGCCGAATTTCTCCAAGCATGGTCCTAGATCAGCAGCATCACCACCCTGCGAAGTTGTTAGAAAGGGAATTCTTACCTGGTCCACTGGATCCAAAGTGCTGGAGGCAGAGGCGGGGCCCAGCCATCTCTATTCCAACAATTCCCCTCCCCTTTCAAGTGAGTGCATTGTTGGCTCAAGCTCCAGAACCCCTACTCCCTAGACAAGAGCAACTTTCTGCTTATCGAAGGCCACAAAACAA
>RJWT010033151.1:0-13969 GCA_004365215.1 Cuniculus paca
GCAGAAACAAGGGAAAAATAGAGGCAGTGTCAGTAGTTAAAAACTATGTATCAGTAGATCTGTGAGTTTCAGCAGAAATTGTAAAGTAGACCAAAATTGCTATCCAAGAGTGGCCTGGATAATTGGGAATAAAAGGGAAAAATCGAACATTAAAAGGTCACCTGAAAGGAAATAGCAAGTTATCAGCAAATCTTGCATAGAAAGGTCAAATAGGAAAAGGAAAGAGAATCAAGATTTTTCAAACTGGGAAGATGAGGGTACATATGAAGTTTTAAAGATGTTTCTGTATATATAGACATATTCATCAAATTATTTACAATAATATTGTAAGTGTAAATGATTACTTATTGCTGAATTAAAGAAAGTACATTTCTATAAAATAGGCAGGATGTTTAATGAATTAGAAACTCAAAAGTTGCTCTGGAGTAAATTCTAGGTGACTGTAGATGAATTTAATGGCAGGAATCAGATCCTTAGTGAGTTTATAAAAGAAGCTATTCAGGAAAATGGGGGACTGGTAAACTGTCTGGGTTTGAATCTACTCGCTATGACTTGTGAGTTTGAGCTTGTGCAAACTATTGAATTCTGAATATTACTTCCTCATCCAAGATTAATAAATTGAATTTTTAAAAGCTGTCATTAAAATAGATGAAGGAAAAGAAAAGAAAGGAAAAGAAAAGAAAAAAAGAAAAGAAAAGAAAAATTGAAAACAAAGTCTAGCTGGCACTTGGTATGTACTCAGTCTCCTACATCGAACTGAAATAGTGATAGTGATGGTACCATCATGACCCCCAAATGCATTCTGAATATATAGTGAATACTGTTTCCCCATCTTGCACTATGATCGCTCCTTAATTTAGAATATTTTTCCAATATAGGACCAATCCCTACTCTCATTAATTTCTTTTTCAAACTTCTGCATGCATAAGTTCTGTATATGTGACAGCTCTTCCTATAATTTTATCATTAACCACAGTTGTGCACTTAATTCTACCTGGCTTTAACAGTAACTATCTCTCATTCAATCACATCCACTGTTTCTCACTTACTTTAGAAGGAGACTATGGTACATAGTCTCTTCTCTCAAACTTCAAGATTTCTCTCTTGTTCATTCCTAGCTGTTGTACTTTATGAAGTAATAGAAAATAATTTTAAAAATCCACAGATTCTCACATTGCTCATGTTTTTCTATTGTCATCTGTATTCCTTGACTCAGCTTTTTCTCTTAGAAGTATTGAATTCTCATTGTTATAATCTCAAGTATATCTTTCAGTTTGCACATTTTTTACAGTTCATTTTAGACAATTCAAGTTCAGCCCTCCTGGAATTCTCTTTTCTTCAGCATTATTATTTTTTTTTCCTCTGGAACACTTTTATTAGCAAACAAACATAGCATTGTCATTTCTCATTTAAAAAGCTTCTCATTCTTCTTTCAGTTTTCCCCTCATTTTATTGTTTAGTTTGCAGCAAAATGTTTTGTGATAGATGCCTGTAAATGGCCCTTAAATCTCACTTTTCCTGTTCCTCACAGTTTTTTTTTTTTTCCCCCTTTGGCACAGATGGATTAAACCCAGGGCACCACAAATGCTAAATATAACCTACTGCATTGTGTAACATGACCAACCTCCTCCCCAACCTTCATAAAACTTAATTAAAGTGGTTATTTGTGCCATTTTCAAACCATGCTTGTACATTTTACTAGAGACCACCCTGTTACTATCTATAAGGAAATTTCTTGGTTCTCATATTTTGAGAAAATTGCAGCATATATTAATTTACCTTTTGTTCTATTCCTGAATGTCAGGCTGTCTAGTTGCCTGACAGTCCACCTCTTCTGTCTTGTTTATTTTCCTTATTTTATTTATTTATTATTTTTGCAGCACCAGGGATTAAACTCATGACCTCACACTTGCCAGGCAGGCACTTAGGCCACTGAGCTAAATCTCCAGCCCTTGTCTTTTTTACTGATTTTCCCTTCCAAATCATTAAGAGTCCTAGTGGTTCAAGCCTCTGGCTCCTGTCTGCTGGTGCTTCCTAGATAATCTTATCCAATTGAGTGGCTGCAAATATTGGACACTTTGTCTGTAAGTTTTACTGCTCTCCTGAACTGCAGGAACAGACAGATCTGCCTGCTCTGACATTTGCACTTGGATGTCTAAAGGTACCTCAAACTCAACATATGCAAAACTGAAATAAATTCCTCCTCAACTCCTCAAAACTCTCTCCAGTAACCTTTATAATCACTGTCAGTGAGAGTTCCGTATTTCCCAATGTTTCAACCAATATTTTCCTATTTCTCCTTTTCCAACTAATAAAAGCCAAAGTTTATGCGCGTTAGCAGAACCTGCTTCATCTCATCTCTGCTACCTTATCTTCTACTACTTTTTCTTACTAACTTTGCTCTCATCACATTGATCTCACTGCTGTCTTAAACTTCTCACATACATTCTTAGTTTCTCTTTCTTCCTGGAATTACTTTCCACATTCTACCTTTTTCATCTTTTTCTTTAAAGTGTTTGATCACAGATCACTTTCTCAGTGAATGTTGCTATAGCTGCTACAGGGATCCAACTTGACATAACCACAACGATCTTGGTCACACTGTCATCTTGGTTTCCAAAACTTACAGGATAACATGTCTCAGAGATAATCAGATAATCACAACGATTTTTGTTCTCTCTCTTAACTGATGTTTGTCTCTTAACACTTTGGGAAGGCCCAAGTATATTTCAATACATCGCTGGTTATCTTTGTCTAACTTAGCACATAATCTCCTTCCCTTTGGCTCAGAGCACAAGGATCCTTGTCTTGTTGCTGCCTGACACATGCTTCAGTGCACAAGTCTCTACTGAATTATATTATGCACAATCTTGTATTAGTCCCCTTCTTTCTTTGATTTCTCAGTACTTCCTCCTTTTGGAAGATTGTTCTCATACACCAGATTTTTCTAAGCTACTTCCAGTAATCATCCTATTTGTAATTGTACCACTCCCCTCTCTTTCCATTATGCCCCGTCCCTCTTATCTGCTCGCTTACTTGCTTTCTCTCTTTCTCTCTTTCTTTCTTTCTTTCTTTCTTTCTTTCTTTCTTTCTTTCTTTCTTTCTTCTTTTATTTGTTTGTTTGTTATTGTTTTTGGTACCAGGGATCAACTCATGACCTTGTACTTGCCAGGCAGGCCCTTGCACTGCTGAGCTATGTCCCTGCACTTGTTTGTTTGTTTGTTTTTCATCTTCTTGCATATTATAGAACCCATTGCTTTCTAACAGCACACAATATAATTCCCTATTCATCATATTTACTGTTGTTTATTTCTTTTCTATCAATTAGAACATACTCTATACAAACAGCTACAAGAATATTTGAAACATAATAGATATTTAACAAAAATTTGCTCAATGGATGGATAAGTTATTAACTCGGAAAGATTGTCTTTAATACTATTTAAAGTGAATCATGGTAGAGCAGAAAACAATTGTATACTACAAAGATATGCATTCAAGCTTTGAAGATTGTTTTAGATTATTTTAGATTGTGTTTTAGATTGAAAGAAAGAAGTCTAAAGTTGCATTTAATTATCTCAACCAAGGTTTGTAAATACCATCTACTTGACATACAACAATTTTATAACTATAGTACTATGTTTTACAGCACTGAGGATTCAGCTCTGTGGAGCAGTGCCTACCTGGCAAGCACAAGATCTTGAGTTTGTTTTCCAGAACAAAATACAAACAAACAAACAAACAAAATATGTATATATATGTGCATGTTTGTCTATGTGTATTTATATACATTATCTTTTAAATTATTTTTTCTCATGATTTAAAAATATACATTATTGAACACTTTATTGTGGAAATTTATAAATTTAACTTGGATTAAGACTTTTAGTATTAAAGCTACAGTGCTCTCAAAACAATAGATGCTAATTCTCAAAGAAATCTAAAACTGTATCAGGACACTGGAAAGTCTTCCTAGAAACATAAAATACTATCATCCATAGAATCCAGATTCTATAAAATGTATTTTAAATTTAGAAATATATTGGCCAATGTATTGGACAATGAATGATTAAAATATGTCTTGGACAGATGCTTGTCAGTTTATCTTTAAAACATACACTCCTAATCAGAGAAACTGATATTTCAAATCCTAAGATGCTGTTTTAATATAAAAATGTAAAGAGCATAAGTAACAGTAAAGAGTCATATTCACAAGTACCACTAAAAAAACCCAAAGATTTTCATCTGCAAATATAAATACTGGGACTCAACCAGTGGTTTTAATTGCCATTGGTGAATGAACAATAGAAAAGTAATTGGAAGATTTTATATTCTGAGATCCAATTTACTTGCCCATCTTCTTGCAGCCAAAGAAGTCATCATCACTCAAAAGATTTTAAATCTACAAATAAGATTTTGCTTGTGTCAGCACTGAAGATTGAACCCAGGGCCTTTGGACCAAGGTGCATTCACAGTCATATATATATATATATATATATATATATATTTTTTTTTTTTTTTTGAGACAGGATTTTACTAAGTGAATTACTCACCCAGGCTGGGCTCAAACTCTTTCTTCCTACATCAATCTTCCAGAATACTGGAATTACAGGTGTTTGCCACCATGCTCAGCTGCTAATAGAAATTTAAATACAATTACTTGCCATTGAGTATTTTAGAGAATATCCTAGATTCCAACATGTTTATTCCTCTGAAAATATGCATAAATAAATACAACACAATTTACATTTTGCAAATAATCTCCTTTCAGGCTTTATATTTCATTTCTACCTTTCCTTGTCTCCTTTTTTTTAATAATCTGAGTCTTCAGAGACCATTCCATTCCATTTCCCATGGCTTTCTCCATGACTACTGCTAGGGTTTTGGTATGTTTTGAATATGTCCAACAAAGGTTTGTGTATTTCAGGCTTAATCTTCAGTATGTTGATATTGGGAAGTAGTATGGACCCTTTGAGAAGTGAGGCATAGTGAAAGATGATTAACTCTTTAGGGGCACTGTCTTTAGAAAAAAGTTGCTATTTTTCATAAAACCTTGGTTAATTCTTCTTTTTGAAAACAGTGTTAGTATTTATGTATAGTTCACACAGTTCACACTCATCTTGGGGAGTTGGCACATGTACACAAAGCAACTTGTTTACTAATTCATTTTCCTATCTTTCCCCT
This sequence comes from Cuniculus paca, assembly GCA_004365215.1. Classification (NCBI taxonomy): domain Eukaryota; kingdom Metazoa; phylum Chordata; class Mammalia; order Rodentia; family Cuniculidae; genus Cuniculus; species Cuniculus paca. The sequence goes on from RJWT010033151.1 coordinate 5,185, forward strand.
CCTTCTCCTCTAGTTCCCCTTTGTCCCTTTGCATTATTGTTGATATTATTAATCTTAGTTAATGTGTATGGCATCATGTCCTCACAATCAGTGAGGTTATTGGGACCTTGTACTTGGCACATCTTCACTCTATCTATTTCCCCATCTCCTTCCCCTCATCCCTTTCCCTTGGTTCCCTGGACCTTTTTACTCCTGTAAGAGATCCCTCCCTTATCTCTATCTATCCTTTCTTTAGTTTTCTGCTCATTTGCATTTTGCCTCACTTAAATAAGAGATGCTATGTGGTAGTCAAGTTTGTTTGTTTGACCAATTTCTCTCAATATTGTATTTTCTAGGGGCATCCATTTTCCTACAAATGTCCCAAACTCACTCTTTATAGCCAAATTGTATTCCATTATATATAGATACAATAATTTCTCTATCCAATCATCTATTGATAAGTTCAGGTTGTTTTCAGGACTTAGGTATTACAAATTGTGCTGTTATAAACATTTGTAAGCATGTGTTTTTGTGGTGTGATATCTGAAATTCTTTGGGGAAGATACCTAGCATGGGGATCACTGAGTCACATGGAATTTCTAATTTCAGTTTTTGAGAAATCTCCATACTGATTTACATTGTGGTTGTGCTAGTTTACATTTCCTCCAACAATGCAGGAGTGTCCTTTTTTCGCCACAGCCGTGTCAGCGTTCGTTATTTTTTACGAGAGGCTTTTAAAAAAAAACTAGCAAGCATGGCTCTTCCCTTTCTCTGAATTTCTATCTTGCTTTGCAGTCTTTTCTTGCACTTATGCTCACTACGATACATCCATCAGGATGCACAGGGTCTGCATAGGAGCCAATTTCATGCTGCTTATGCTTTTAAACATCCAGAACTAGGAACTAGGAACCTTTCTTTATACCATACCCTGCCTCAATATGTTGTTAGTTACAGAAAATGAACAAATGAAATTAGGAATCCTGAATGTTCTAACATTTCTCTTTCTTCTCTTTCTGTTATTTATTCTTAACTGTGAGTGACAGAAGAAATGATTGTATTGTGAAGTTGACAAAGAAAAAACCAGAATATTTAAGCTCAGTTTGCCCTTCTTCCTTTTGGGAAGTAAGAATTTCCTTTTACTCCATGGGAGATAGACTCTGCTTCGAGTTTCAGTTACCTTTAACTAATTTTAAGTCAAGATGAGTGAATAGAGGAGTTCTTTCTCCAGGTAAGGGAGAAATGTTTCATCACTGACATTGTTTAGAATTAATGATGAATGGGTAATCATAACAAGCAAGCCAATGTCTATTCGGTATTTTCAAGTAATTAAATATATTACCCTTTTTTTTTACCTCTACTTGGGTAAGGATGCTCTTTTTTATTAATATTTTAATTTAAAACTTCATTTAGCTAATCCTGAATGGCATCATTTATTAGGCTCATCGGTAATGGTAATAGTAACAATTAAGCATTTCTTTAAAAGCCATAATTCATTGTTTATTTCTCATTTTCTTTGGGAAGGAAAGTTGGGTGCTATTCATTTGGCTCCCTTAAACATTTTAACCCCTTACCTTAATCTTGTCTCATAATTTGTTTTTCTTTATATATAAGTGCCATTCATTGTCAGTAAAATGATTTTTCAGGCACATGTACTTTCCTGCCTTCTGTAGGTGGTCATCTACAGATAGGTTTTCTTGTTTCTAAGTAGTTGACACTGTGAGTGTGGAAATGGTTTTACTTTGGGGAACATTATTCATCTCAAATTGTAATGCTTGTTAGTAAATTATTAATGCTCATGTTATATATGCAGGGGGACAAGTCTAATGACAAAGGATACTTGAAAAAATAAGAGAAAGAGTTAAGCTATTAAGTATATCAGGATCAAATTGATTGAATGTATGAGAATTTCAACCATTTTGATTGTATGGGATAAATCATGACTGACTTTTAGTGGGCTACATATAAGCTTTCATGAATTCATGAAGGCAAAATTAATCCTGAATGCTTTCAATAAGAAATCTTTTCAAGAACAAGAATTTCATTGATTAGGTTGACTCTTCTATATTTTTTCAGTATGAATAATAGAATTGACATCACTATGAAACATTAACACAGCATATACATTTACTGATTAGTAGAATGATGTAAGGATGTAAATAGATCTTTTTTCTTTCTTTTTTAGTATATTTTTAGGTGATATGACAGACATAAGAAATTATTTCATCTAAGAAATAATTTCTAAAATCTTGAATAGCAATGTAATATTTTCATCTAGTAAATAATATTCATTATCATTTTTATATAAACCTTAGTAAGCATATGCTATAGCTGGGCACTTTACTGAGAGCTTAGACTATTGAATAGCAGCAACATAATAATTTCATCTCAATTACATAGATTATTATCATTTTAATTATTGGATGACCCTTATTAAACATATGCTGTGTGCTAGGTGCTTTGTTGAGAGTTTATATTAGAGCTTTACGCTTTTAAAAATCACCACCTTCACTCTTTGTCTTGTACCCATGTCGATTACGCATGTCGCTTTTGTGTGGCCCTGCAGTTATGCATGCACTCATGTCTATTTCACCACACCATAACCTCCTTATACACTAGTTCAGTTTGTAAATCTATGTAATTTGACATCTAATATACAACCCACCAGTATATTATGTATTTTAAACAACCTCTTGACTTCTAACACTTAATTAGAAATGAGATTGAGAGGAAATTGACTGATTTACAGCATATCCTGAAAAAAATGTAGGACTCTCCTTGGAGAGAGGTCTACATGACAGAAGAAAGAAGACAAGCAGTAGATATGAATTAATGATCCTGTAATTATGGCAGTCACCTCCTCCACCACATTTTTTCTCTCCCTCCAACCACTAGGTAGATTTAATGTGAAATCTGGTTGTTTGAGTGCTACTGCAACTTGACAGCTAAATACATTATGTGAACCAGAGTATCACCTTATATAAGGTGAATCAATAAATTTCAAATAAAGTCATTGACAATGCCGATCCATCTACCAATTATATGGCATTCCACTACACTTCTTTGACAGGAGTCTGCTGTCACACCAATTAAAGCATGGAAAATAACTCTAAAAGTACCTCCAAATAAACTACAGAATAGACTTCCCCAGATTTATTGAGCGCTTTTTTACAGATACCAGTTTAATAGCCCATTTTCTATTTTACACTGTGAGACTGAGTGACCCCACAAATCTGTAAGATTGTTTTTGTATGGTTTTAATGTAATATTTTTCCTGTGCCATAACTCTAGTCTTATATTAGTTCCAAATTTACATGCCCTAAAAATGTAGAAAGAACCTTTCCACACTTTGCATACAAAAGGATGTTCAATAAAATGCAGCTTCCATTCCATGCTTCAGTTTTCTTTTGGAAACAAGAATGAAAAAGTGACTTTAACTTGGCTAAGAGAACATCCAGACAAATCCCCAAAAGAAATGAGGCTACATAAATAAAAATGAATTTTAGATGTAGGAAAACATACCTACTTTATATATGTGTATATGTGTGATACCTTGCTGGTGAATTCTGGGTTTTTCTTTTGATGTTTTCAATATTTTACAAATGTATCTGAGTTATATGGATCCACACTAAGGCACATACTTTGACTATACCTTGTCAACAAGATATCTGTCTTTAGGGAAGTATCCAGCTTTCACTTGGGAGTCCTTAATCCAATCCTTGATGTATTGTCAAATGACTAAAAGCCATAGGTGGTGTCACCATGAGCTTGAATGTATCAGGACACAAAAATGAAGTCTGTAGAATGCTTTGCTGGTTTTATTATTTTTAGATGCAATGCATAGCTCCTCCAGCAACACAAACCATGCTTCTACAGGTGCCAGACTTTAAGAACTTGCAACCTGACAAACTAGATGTGTCATAGTGATTCCCTAAGTAAGTGAAATATCTCACAGCCCACTGCCTCAAATGTGCCCGGATTGTACAGTTCCAGTGCTTCAGCTCAATGATACTGCATGGTTTGCAGGTATGCAGAAAGTGCTGCTATGCTATCTCATTCCAAGTCTGAAAAAAAAAAAAAAAGAACAGTTTTCTTCAAAGAACCTTTGAATAGTGTTCCTCTTGAGAAGGCTGCTGGCTACTGTGCTTTCATGCTTACCCTTTATACTGAACCTCAAAAGTCTTTAAAATGCATTGATGATTCAATGTGTTCCTCCATCACTGTACTTTCTGTAGCAGGCACTCAGCTTGAGACGAGATTATAATCACTTTAAGATTTATGTGAAAGAATAAGGCACCACACGGGAAAGAACTTTCTTTAAGGTTGTTGTGATATGGAGTTATGTTTCAAGGAAGCTGGGTCAGTGTTGGAAGGGCCATAGCTTTCTCTAACTTCATCCCTCAACCTGGCTGCTATGGACAGATACCTCAATAAACAAATGCATTCACAAGAAGTAAAGGATGTGCTTAAAATAGAAACTGTCTTTTTTTTTTCCCCTAATAGTATCTACTAGAAAAAGTGAGCACATACACTTCAGGTATGTAATGGCCAGCACCATCTATAGCATTCGTAAGGAAATCCACTGATGTCTGCAGTTACATAAGACAACAGTAGTAGCCTTAAGATTTATAATTAAGGAATCCACTACAATAGCTATTGGAAACATCCTCTTTGTATAAATCTTGAATAATGGTGTTTTGGCAACCACAACAGCAGCAGGAATGTGTCCTTTGATAAGGCCTGACACAGGAAGCCTTGTCAGTTTTGGAAGACTGTGGCAGGGTTAGGGACAACATTACTAGACAAGAAAACACGGCTCCTACTTAAAGTAACACTAAATAATAACACTAAATAGGACTAAATAATAACAATAACCCAGTAAGCTAGAGTTGGAGGGGATGATTTAAAGGCAAAGTCAGGTTGTTCAGATCTTAAACTAGGAACTCCAAATATCTATTTGTTAAAGGTTTATTGCCTCTGTGTTAAAGCTTTATCTTTACAGCAGTGCTGTTTGCAGGTGGTGGAGCCTTGCGGAGATTTGCCTTTGTGGGGGGACTTTATGTTTTATTTTTTTAATTTTATTTTAGAGGAAAAACCATCCAAAATAAAACAGAATAAAGCCAATCAAAACAAGACAGTGTAAGTGACACAGGATTTCAAAACAAGATAATAAGAAATCAACAATGGTTACCATAATGCCTCTTGTTGTCTTCAAAATAGCTGCCCATATTTTCAGACACAGTAAAATCAAACAAAACAGAAACAGAATAATAGAACCAATAAAAACAAAACAATGAATGCAATACAGGACTTCAAAACAAGATAATAGTAAATCCAAAATGGCTACCATAATATATCTTGTTATCTTCGAAATAGCTGCCCATGCCATCAGATAGAACAAAATCAAACAAGATAAAACAGAATAAAACTCAACCAAACAAAACAATGAGAATGATACAGAATTTCAAAGCAAGATAATAGGGAATCAACAATGGCCACCACCCTCAGAAGGAGATCCCCCACAGATGCTACATTGTGTATTGCCACCCTCTGAATAAATGATCACACCACCAGATTTAGACCTGCAAAGTTAGTAAACAGTACTAACGTTATATTTCACCTCATTAGCTATCATCACAGCCTGCCTTTCTCCAGATCAGTGGATCACTTACGGGGCAGTGGCGGGGGGATGGTGGCTCTTCTTGTCTCCCTCCCCATGTGCTGAAAGGGGCTGGCATCTGGCTTTCCCCAAGTCAGTCTGCACATGGTGCAGACTCACAGGAGGTCTTAGCTTCCTGTTGACTTGTTGCTCTCCTCCCTCACAGTCTGCAAAAGGTGTTGACTCACAGCAGAGGGCTAGAGTCTGGCTCTCCCTCTGTGGGGGAACTTTAAATTATAGGAGATATTCCATGTGTGGATTGTGGAACCTGAATTCCTTCTTTCTCTTTCTCACTCTACATTTGTGTAGTAAATGCTTGCTACATGGTCTTCTCTTGACATTTTGCCTGGCCTCAGGTCCAAAAACAAAGTGGGCAACTGATTATAGTCCAATACTTGCAAAGCTGCGAGTCAAAATACATCTTTATATGCATTGATTACCTCAAGTATCTCAGTACAGTAATGGAAAACTAACCAACATAGTGATCATAACAAGGACTGGCCCATGGAAACATTTTCTGTACACTTCTGCAGGTTTAGAAAATGACCTGGAAAGAAACTCAGTATGTCTTGTATTTGCAGTATGTACAAAATTCTATGATTCAGATTCTACCCTTACTTATCAACTTAAAAGACCAGAATATGTTACTAATGCTCATGTAGTTATTTTAAATAATCTAGGACAAGGGCTGGGGATTTAGCTCAGTGGCCTAAATGCCTGCCTGACAAGCACAAGGTCTAGAGTTCAATCCCCGGTGCTGCAAAAAAAAAAAAAAATTAGGACAAATCTAAGTTATGAATAGCTATGAATAGTTATTAAATTCTCACATTTTAAGAGTTTAATTTAGAGTACAGGGTTAGGATATATCCTCAAATTAAAGAAGTCAGACATCTTCAGATGTGTTTGATTCTTAATTTTTAAGATAAAAATGAATGTTGGTGTATATTAAGTGACTAAATACACCAAGATATTGTCCTGAGTTCATAGCTATATTCCAAGTATAGACACAACAGAGAAAACATAAATTCTCCTGTTCTCTTAAAGTTTACATTCTGTTGAAGAAGAAAATACCATAGAATGGAAATACATAATCTAAATATCATATTGTGATAAATATTATGAACCATGGGAGATGGTACCAGATAATTCCACCTAAATATGATGTCAAAGACAATCTCACTGAAAAGCGATCATGATGAGAATCAGTGTGCGTAATTTATTACTTACTACTTTCATAAAAGCTAAGCTTTTTCTATTTGTCTCATCTTAATTTCCAAGTCACAGGCAGATTTTGAAAATTATTTTTGTTTTGTTTCACAATGAGATATGAACCTTCAATTTCTTCTTGAATATACATAGTTATTTCCCCAAGATCTTTGTCTAAATGAAGTTTCTAAATGAATTTTCATTCTATTTAACAGTGTAAGTCTACATTCTCCAGATTATATGCATTCTCTCTTATTCTCTTTTATAATCCTTTTTATTTACAACTTTATTTATTTATTGTCAATAACATTTGTCTAGATATATATTTCTAGCTATGCACTTACACTCTATTAAGTAGATAGAAAAATGAATGCATGTGGTTTTAGATACACATAATACACAGACACACACACAGATGCAGAGGCTGACTGTTCCATTTCATGTTAACGTCTATAGCGTCAGATGTGTTCTGATATCATGGAAACACACCTTCCCCTGAGTGAAGTCTGAATTTATAGCCTCACTTCTATGAAAGCGAACCAAGAGCTGCTCTGTGGAGCTATACTCGCTGACTGTGTTCTCACATCAAGATCTGTGTGGCAAATGCTACAGGTGTTTATTCTAAGGCCCGAGTGACAGACAGACTCATCCTTTATTTTAATATTCATTGTCACTGAAATAGAATCAGAATATATTATGCACTTAATATATTCATATTTTAAACAAATGTATATTAAGTTAAGAGCCGTTGGTGTATATGTGGTAAGATTTATATCCTGCAAAGCCTCCTGTGCTTATAGATATGGCTTTGGTAAAGTGATTGGATCATGGGGTCATTATATTATCAATGGATTTGTGCACTAATGAGTTTATTGCTAAATGTGATGTTGGGAGGTAAAGCCTGGTATGAGGAAGTGAGTCCCTGGAAACATGACCTGCAAGAATATATCTCCCTCCATCCTATCCTTTTTATTTTTAAAATTAATTAATTAATTAATTAATTTTCATCAGTACCCATTCGCAGTACATAATGCTTGCATTCATTGTAGGGAGTTGGTTCATATACATAATATTCCTATCTCCTTTTTTACTTGCCACCATCTGATTTTTATTTATTTATCTTACAAATACTTGTAAGTGTAACTATTATGCATACATATTAAAAGCCACATTAACATGGCAAAAATATTTTTTTTATTTTGAAAAGAATACAACCAAACAAAACAAAACAGAGTAAAGTCAATCAAAACAAGGCAATGAACGTGGTACATGACTTTTAAACAGGGTAAAAAGCAATCAGTAAGGCTACCATAATGCCTCTTGTTATCTGCAGCATACCTGCCCATACCATCAGGGATAAGTAAAATCAAACAAAATACAACAAACTAAAACAGTAGAAACAAAACAAAACAATGTAAGCAATACAGAATTTCAAGATATTAGCAAAACAGCATTGGCTACCATAATATTTGTTATCTTCAGAATAGTTGAATATGGCAAAAATATTTAACACATAAGAAAATTATACTGAATCAAGGTACATTTTTATTTATTTTTTTTCCAGATCAAAGTACATTTTTAGATACATTGTCTATGTGGGATTACAATAATGTCTTTTCTTTCCTGTTACTTGTTTTCTATATTGCAATTTATTTATATATTGTAGTTCTCTTATAAGAGATACTATGTAATATTTAACCTTGCATTTTTGATTTACTTCACTTGGCATTATGGTCTCAAGGTGCATTCATTTTGCTGCAATGACACAGATTTATCCTTCTTTATGGCTGAGTAAGACACAATTGTGTATTTACTACTTTTTTCATTCATTCATCTGTTGATGGATATATGGGCTGCTTCCAAGATTAAGTTATGATGAATGATGCTGTTATAAACATGGGAATGCATACATCTCTGTGGTTTGATGTCTTTAACTCTCAGAAA
>RJWT010033152.1:0-13969 GCA_004365215.1 Cuniculus paca
ACCAGGGCTGGGGATCTAGCTCAGTGGCCTAAGTGCCTGCCTGGCAAGCACAAGGTCGTGAGTTCAATCCCTGGTGCCACAAAAAAAATAAAAAAAAATTTTTTTCTCAAACCTTAACATGTTTAGGGGATATGGAGGCATGACCAGGAAGTACTAATTCTTATGTGAATGCTTTCAGACATAGGGACCGCTAAACACCTGAGGGATGCAGAGTGGTGGGAAGACAGTCAAACAGTCTTTAACTTTTTTCCAATGAATATCAAATGGAAATGTGATACTGATCAACTATTAATTCGTCTGAATGGGTGAGTAGTTGATACTTACTACAAATTCACCTGCCCATCTCTTAATGGGAGAATATGCTCTCTACTAGTCGTTATTGGAACACCCAGTAAAATGCCTAATCTGTATATGATACTTGGTCAGAAACCAGTCACAGGCAACCTGAAGAGTAACTATGAATGTCACCATTTTACAAGCCAAGTAAGCAGGGCAGAAACTGACTGAGAAATTCTTTAGCGTACATCACAAATTAAGGACAGAATCAGAATGGAATTCACAAGCACTAAAGTTCCAGTCTGTTGCTTAGTCACTGAATCTTTCCTCTATTCAGCCTTTGGTCATGGTTCTTTCAGACTGAAAGAGATTTACTTATGAAAGTTGGTGCACATAGTGTGACGGAGAATGAACACAAACAAGAATTCAAGTGATGTTTGGCAGTATATGTGGACCCTGCCAAATTTAGTCTATCAACATTTTATTCATTACATCAGATTTAAATTTTATTTTAAAGAGCATACATGCTTCCAAAAGAAAAAAGTTGGCTTTATAGTAAAAGAAGAATTCCAATAGAAACTTCAACATGTTACCAATTTTCTTATTTTGAACACATACATTACTTTTATTATGTGTATTCTAAATTAACCAATTTTCAAGTGATTCTTTGAAAATATAAAAAGGTAATTATAGAAGAATTCTGAGCTAGCTAATAATTATTGAGAAGATCAGAATTTTCTAGGCTTTAAAGTATTGAACACTGTTTTGAAATTGCACATACAAAATATTGCTATATAGTCTTGCAAGAATTTAAAAATATCTGTTGGATAAGTGAACATACATACATGTGTGTATAGGTAATACTTCATATGTATGAGCACCCATAATTGGCTCTGTGGGATTAAAAGATACTAGAAAATTGCCAATATTTTCAATTGGATTTCTTTGTCTATAATTTTAATCATTTGTTATATATATTTTTGGCATATGTAGTACCATACAGATATACACTCTCTTCAACAATAGCCACGAAAGATCCTCATAATTATTGCCATTTACATGAGTTTACAGGGTGTAAGTACATTGCAGAAGTTCATACAGGTAGTAAGTAACTAAATTTGAACCAGTTCTGTTTTATTACAAAGTCTTCAACTTTGCATCAGTATTTCTTGTACAAGGAAAATGAATTGAAATGAGACTGGGACCTTGCAAATAGGAAAGTAGTATAAACTAATATTTTTCCTGTTAGTCTTCATTATAAACTTAGTTAAATAAAATATATAAACTGAGCTCTTTGACCTTACACGCTTCTATAGAGATGAAAGCAAATAGGTCTTCATGAAATTAAATAGTTCTAAGACATTACTTTGTTGATGCCTTCAATAGTTGTAAGTGATTATAACAAAGTTTGTTTTCTAAATCTTGATAGTTTCCCAAAAAATTAGATGCCATTAAAAGAACACAATGAGTCAAATTAAAAACTCTTACTAGCTAAGCATTGACCTCATGACAGTCTTTAGATCTATTCTTCTATAAATGAATCAAGACACCATATCTTTTTGTTTCCATGTGCTTTTTTTTTTTTTTTTGTGGCACCAGGAATTGAACTCACGACCTCACGTTTGCCAGGCAGGTGCCTGGCACTAAGCCAAATCCCACTAAGCCAAATCCCTGGCCCTGACACTGTATCTTTTTTAGAAGGAGCTTTTTTGTAAATTATCACTAAAATAAGGCATAATATTCTGAATATTTTAGGTTGGTAGCATACTCTGATAAACCCCTCAAAATATTCAGATTTTTCCTTTCATACAACAACCAAGAAAGGTGAGCATAGTTATACCCATTTTGCAGATAGTAAATGGTGGCCTAGAGGGTTTGAATGATTTGTACCAGTTCTCATTGTAGTAAGCCCCTGAATATGAATCAAATGCTATTTGATTCCTGAGCTTTTTATTTTGCATCAATAGAAGCTAAGTGATTTTATTTGAGAGATACTTGAAGTACAATAAATTGTATATGTAAAAGTATAAATTTGACATATGTATATATGCACTTAAAACCATCGAAATATATGCCTCACTCTACGAGGTTTCTTCATACTCATAATTTCCCTCTTTCTCAAGCTTTACCTCTTTACTTCTACTGCCTTGATCTGTTTTCAGTCACTATAAGATTAACTTGTAATTCTAGAGTTTTATATGAATGGAAATGTATAGAATGTGTTCCTTCTTCGGAAAGTTTCAGAATAATTATTTGAGAATCACCCAATGTTGTGTTTCAAAAGCCATTCCTTTTTACTGCCTACTAGTGGTTCAGTTCACAGTATTTATAACAATTTTTCATCCACTTCTTGTTGATAGACATTTAAATTATTTCAGTGTTTGCTTACATGAGATAAAATTTGTATGACAATTTGTGGACCAATTGCTATATAGATACACTTTCTTTTCTTTCTAGTATGTATCCACGAATGGAATTGTCATATTGTATAGTTGGTGTATGTTATTTTTTCCCTTTTTCTTTATTTTTGATGATACTGGTGATTGAATCCAGGGCCTTTTGTGTTTTGATTACCTTTTAAATGATCAAGCTGTTTTATAGAATTGTACCATTTTATATTCCCACCAGAGTAGCACATGAAAGTTCTAGTTTTACCGTATTCTCTATACTTAGAAAAATCATGGGTTTTTTTGTTTAATTTTAGTATTTTGATCTATCATTTTTCAAATGATAATACCAAATTGGCAAAATTGTAAAAAGAACAAAGCATTTATTGATTTGTGTACATAATATTGCCTTTATTTTTTGATATTATAGATATTTATATTTAAACAATGGACAACTTGAAGTACGGAAAATATTATTTATGAGTTTTCTTTTTACTGTTTTAATGACATTTATAATTGTCTAATTCTTGTATATTTTTGTTAGTGTAGTTTTATATAATTTTTAGGTTGTTTGCTATTATGAATATGTTTCTAATTGCATTATGTATACTTTAATGAAGTTATTAATTGTTGCAAGAACACTGTCTTATCCAGCATCTTTGAAAAACTCATTTCTTTTGGTGGTTTATAGACCGATTTGGATTTTCTATAGAAGCAATGTTTTTTTTTTTCCTGCAAATGACAATGTTTTCATCCTTTTCAATCCCACACCTTCCACTTCTTTCTTGTATTGTACCAAATTAAAATTAATTTTTTTCAAAGAGAAACATTATTAAAGTGTTTCGTTAATGTTCATTTTGGATCAAACACACATAATGTGCTACCTTTCAAAGGCTGAATTCTAGTCTAAAATGTTTGTTGTCTATATAAACTTGACCAAGTAATTTATTCAACTGAGCTGCAGATTACTCATCTGAGAATAAGGATAGTAAAATATTTGCTATCCCATTTTACTAGGATACTATGAAAGTCAAATGAATAAAATATATGAAAACAAGTTTAAAACTGTGATATTACATGTTTGGATCAAATTCTATACCTGTTATGGAGGAGATGTTCCATCTGTTTCTTTGGGGAATGTTATAAATGAGTTATTTATGCCATAAGTTTACAAAGTCATTAGCACGTATAAGAACTGCTTTTGTTTATCAATGATTGGTTCAGAATCAGAAATAAGAAAATTAAACATGAGAAATTATTATAAATTACAAGAAAATCATACCAGTTTGGGAGTTCAGAAAAATGGTGAAAAATTTAAAAAGTAGACATATTTATTTCATAAATGTATTACTATGTTAGAATGTTCTTGAGAATAAGATATTACATTACTATAAAAACAAGAAAAATGAAGTCTGCTGTCTATAAATAACATATGGTGAATCCACTAATCTGTATTGCTCTTATATTTTGGTGGTCTATAGGAATTCTACCCATAGATGAAATATAGGCATTTTCTTTTTCCTTTTTAATAGGAAAATGCATTTAGAAAAACATATGGTTACATATTCTAGCCAAATAGACCTGTTAATAGTGAATTACTCATCTGACTGGCCATCAAGAAATTGTTCTGATCTTTGCAGATGCATTCTGATCATTGAATACTTTTGTTGATCAAAGGCAAACCACTTATCAAAAGAAGAAAGAAAAACTAGGTCAAAAGGTGAAAAACAAAATGAGGAACAAATTGAAAGAAAGCATCTCTCATTCCTAGCTCATTAGTTAATCAGGGAGTGTTTTTAAAAAAATTTAAAATGTCTTATTATTATTATATCAGTTTTTCACTTGTTTGGACCCAAAAAGCAGAATTTATGGTGATTTATATTAGTTGACAACAATTTTTATATCTGACAGTCAAATGGAAGTTATACTTCTTAAGAATGGAAACAAGATAATTCTTACCACTTTGAGTCTGCCCAGAATTTATTAATGAGGGTATTTTTCAATCACCAGTATGTTCATACAACATGGAAAGATAAATGAACACACAAATTTTTAAATTATGAACATATACCCAATTTCATGGTGACACTTTTCAAGAAAAAGCACATGGTTGTATCTTTACAGGCTAGAAACCCTAATTTTTTTCCTGGGTTCAAGCTACTTTTGATTTACTCAAAAAGTTAATATGCATGAGCGCATATTGCAGGAAAAGTAGAGAAAGGGAAAACTGAGAAGATGTGTTGACAGGGAGGTCATTGGTCATGGAGTTGAAATGGGCTGTCAGCTGCCTTGTCCCAAGTATGAGCTATGGAGAGTGCTGTGTAGTCCTGGCATGGATTATAACTCTAAAGCTTCTTGATTAAGAAGTAGACTAAAACTGCTTGCTGAAGAATGGCATTTTAGGAGAATCCCAAACAAACTATCACTATAATTAAACTATGAAATCCTGTATATCTTCAACGTTTTCTATTATAGCTTTCAACTTATTGTAATTTAACTTTTCTCCGTCTTTCACCTGCCTTCTTTTTGCCAATGTTGGCTTTTGTCTCCACTTCTCACTACTTTGATGACTTCTGCTCAGTGTTCAGAATTTTCTTGTCTACTTTACACTTTCATCATTGTCTCTGTGCTGGACTCACTCAATAGTGGACTCTGATTTTCAGAATCATTTCAATTTCATTATGTTGACTCTTAAGTTCATCTTATCCATAGATGAACCAGCATCCTCCTTGAGATTACATTAACATTTGGAACATCTGAATATTTTAAACTAACCACTCCTGCCTTCTTAATTTCCTTGATTTAATTTCTTTTATTCCTTTAAACCTTCCATTCCATGCCTTCTGAAGGCATTTATTTCTGTTATGACTTCAGTCTTTTGACTCCTTAGCCATGTCTGCTATTTTCGGCTCCATGCCTGAGTTTAGTGCTTGCTTTGGCAGCACACATGCTATGCTTTAACTCATGCCTATCTTTTTGCTAGGAATATTCTTTTTTTATTTTTTATGCTAGGATTACTCTTTACTTATTAAAATATTCCTCATCAGTCTCAGACCATCCTGAACATTATTTACGAGAAACATTCTATTATCTCTTCAGTTACAATAAAAAGTAAATACAGTTTTACATTTGCAAATATTCCCCCCACAATAATTTTATGTTATTATTGCAACAACCTTGAAAATTCTAATGATATTTTTTTCCATTTTACAGAAAGCTAGCAAGTAGCAAAAGTAGATCTAACGGTGAGGTTTTACTCCTCATTCACTGCTTTCTCTTACACTGACATATAAAAAGCAATTATCTTAATTTGGTGTATTATTACATCATTCAGTATTATTGAACATAAATGAATTTATAATGAAGGTTTTTTTTTTACTTGTAAGATTCTCTACTTGTTTTTTAAGTTTAATGTCTCATTTTTTATGAAGGAAGATTCAAGTATCTGGTTCAACACCTTAAACACAGGAGATGATCAATGTATATTTGTTGAATAGATGGACAAATTAACTAAAGAAAACTACAAAAGATGGAGTGTTGGAAGCCAGAGTCAGAATGCAGAGCAACATGCTTTGAACAATACTATTTTGTAAGTAAAACAATTGAGGCTTAAAGAGGGCAAAAGGTTTCTTGGGGTCACATCACAAATTAGGAACAAAATTAAAAAGAAAATGCAGAGGCTCTGAGGTTCCACTCTGCTGCTTAGCCACTGAATCTTCTTTTCAGCTTTCAGTCATGGCTCGCTCTCTAGGTTGAAAGAAGGATTCACTTATGGAAAATGGTGCATGTAGTGTGACGAGGAATGAGTGTCTGGCCCTGTGACATTTCCATACACCCTTAACAAGATCAGCTGTGTTTAGCATCTTTGTTTGTTAATTTTTCCTGTTTTATGATCTTTCAGAAAGGTTTCATTTCAATTTACTCTCATAACTATAAACATGTTATGAAGATTAGTGATGCAGGACATATGATGTCCTGCAAGCTTCACAGAAGAAAGGTACTATGTCAATACAAGGCACAAATACTGCTGCTACTAGCCACAAGACTAGGCTTCCCAACACATAGTTCACAGTCTGCTGAGCCACCAGCACATGATATATATTTTTTTTCTCTGTGAAGATTAAAGTGGAAAAAAAGATTTCTCTTGGGATATTTGGACCATTTACTCTCCTTAAGTGAAGGGGGTGGGTAGAGAAACAACGTTGGAAGTGAGATTAATTTCAGATTAAAACATAGATGAGGAACCAAACAGGAAAACTGATTAAAAAAAAACATAATCTTAATGTATGAAAACTGTGGTCTTGTTTGTTCTTTGCTTGCTTTTCTTGTGATGTTTAATTCTGAAACAAAACATTATCAAACATATTGAATTTGATTGGATTTGAATAAAAGCAGAAAGATCTTGAGAAAATCCTCTGTAACAATAGAGAAATGGTAGAATTTAGAGTTAATTATAAGAAACATCATTCTATGAAACTAGTTTTGCATAAAAATAGTGATATAATTTGATTTTGTGATTTAAAATTTTCATTTCTGGAAAGGATAGGATTTTATGACTAGAGATCATGTAATTATACTTAGTTGTGGAAAGCAGTGATCAGTTTTGTCGTACTTTAATTAATGTATATACCGACGTAATGAAATTTTTTAGGAACTAATTTAGCACTTCATCCATAGAGCAGAAATTACCCATCTACTTTCTGATGATCTGGTCTGATGACTTTCATTCAAATGACTATAGATCTTGCTGCCAAGTAGAATGGCTCAATATTAGTTAGGAAAAATTAAACATTCTCTGATAAAGATATACTCCTAAAATTAAAACAGTAATACTAATTACTAGTGTACCCAGTCTATGTGTTTAGCGATCTGGGAATCTGCCAGCGCCAAAGTAACTCTTCCTTGTTAATGGAAAATTAAGTGACTCAGAATCATTCTTTCTTGGCAATGTTGCTGAGTTTTTTTTTTTTTTTTTTTTTTTTTTTTTTTTTTTGCGGCACCGGGGATTGAACTCACGACCTTGCACTTGCCGGGCAGGCACTTAGACCGCTGAGCTAGATCCCCAGCCCTGTTTTTGAGACAGGGTCTCACTATGCTGTTCAGGCTGGCCTTGAGCTCACTTTGTAACCCAGGCTGGTCTCGAACTCACAACGATCTGCCTGTCTCAGCCTCCCAATTGCTGAGATTACAGGCATGAGCCACCATGCCCGGCTAATGTTGCTGAGGTTTTTCTGTGGCTAATTTGGACAACTGAGTCTGCTTTGTACAGTTTACAAGTTGATACTAGCCTAATTCTGTAGTATGAATATTGGAAATATCAACTGAATACTTGCCTAATTATGATGCTTAATCGTAGTTGTTTCTTGAAGAGAGTCTTAGATTTATGACTCTTCGTGAAAAAGTGCATATGTGTGTGCATATGCTATGTATTGGGGTGTACTTCAACAGAATGAAAAACCTGAATATGCATTCCAGCTGTAATAAATATTATAAGAGTTCTACTTGTTCATCTGGAATCCAAGGTAAATAGATGCTTCTTGGAATTACCAGAAACTTTATTAATCTTTTCTTATTTTTCTGCAGCAACTAATATCATTTGCAGGACATGTATCAGGTAATTTTTATGTTCTGTCTCTATTCCTCACCTGCATAATTCTGTCAGGGAAAGTGAGGTTCAAGAAAGTGATATAAGTTGTTCAAGATCAAATAGGTTGTCAAAATCAAATCTCCTTGGTTCCAAAGTGTGTGATCTATCCTGTATATTCGCCTTACCTCACAATTTGATTGTGCGAAGAAATGTTTAAGAAACAGAAGTCCAAGAGGCTAACCTCTGCTGACTTCTGTACTCTTGTTTTATCATTGGATTCAATTTGAAGACAGAATAGCAAGAAGACCTGTCTATATTAACTTGTACCTGGTAGAATTATCCTTCCCTAATTTGGTTTGTATTAAAAGTTCTCAAAAAAAATGATGACATTCAGTCAATATCTTTATGACATTCTAGATTAAATCTTAGAGGAAAATTTCTTTTAGAATTTAGAGACTATGTGATATTCCTATCAGCAATTGATATGCTAATTTCAATTAGTAAGAACAATCACTTTTTGCAAGTTTCTTTTTTATACAATTTTTTATGAACTTGAGCATTAAGTTGGATATTTAATCAGATAAAATATATGTTGTTTTTGGCTATAGTATTTATTTTGTATCTTTTTCATTTTTGTTTTCTAATTTATTTTGTGTGTTATTCATTTGAGCCATCTCGATTCCTGTGAATAAATAAGAATAAACACTATCAAAAGAGACAATAACTTAATCATCCTTCTACCTTTTATCATCTCTCTTCAAAAAACATGCTATACAATTTGTCTTTTGAAACTAGAAGTTCTAATGTTTAGATAAAGATACTAGGGAAAAGGACTATGTTGAAAATGAAGCACAATTAAATTCATCCAAGGCTTTTTGAATTCAAATTATATATTAGACAAGAGTGTCTTAGTCACTTTCCTATCACTAATATAAAATACCTGATACCCACAATTTATAGAATGAGAGGTTTATTTTGGCTCACAGTTTCACTGGGTTCAGTCTATTGTTGGCAGACGCCAAGGCAAAAACCGAATGGCAGAATGGCGTGGTGGAGGAAAGCTGCTCATGTCATGGAGACCTGAAAGCACAGAGAGAAGGGAGGATATAGGACAAAAGTACACCCTTTCAGGTCAGGCCAACAGTGCCCACCTCCAATCAGGACCCCCTTTGGTACATGAGACTTTGGGGAGACATTTTAGATCTAAGCCATAACATTGTTTCATCTCACAAACTAGAAAACCACAGAGTGATATAATAGGCAATTAATTTTATAAAAAGATCCAAAGGCCTTAATGCAAACGAAAAATTCTCTAAAGTGTTTTTTATGACACTCACATTTTTATACTTGAAAACACCTAAGATAGTAACTTAAAGCTTTTATTGTTGAGACGCTACAGGAATATCCTAGCAACCCATTCTAATGTGCGATTAACCTTTTGTATTGATGTTCTTTATGCTCAGCTTTTTATCCAAAGCAACATGTATAATAATGCTGTTCCATGCTACACCATGTGAAAGCCTTTTCAGTGTAAAATTTTTATATACTTCTTAACACTCTTCTAAAATGATAATGCAAATTATGTACTCATTCACATTCAGCAATTAATGATTATTGCAAATAATTACAATACAATATAGCAAAAACTACATCTTAGCTCACCTCATTATGTTTGTATAATATAGTTAAGTACTGCACATCTTAACTAAAATCAAGATTTAATAGTTTTACTTTGTTACATAAGTTTTGACTTGTGATAAATTTTGTTTTCTCAACTTGTAATACTTTAATAGGAATATTTGTTTTTTCTGTTTATTAGTAGTAGTGTTCTTTAAAGAAATACTGTGGCCATCCTTTTATATTATATTACAGTCTTAATGAAGTTGCACTAGAGGAACCTGTCAGTTCACCAAAAAACTTTATTTATTCAAGTAAATTGCTTGCAAACTTTGTGTCTGATTACATTTTCTCCTTGAATATGGTTGCTAGAAAACTAGGTTTCAAAACAAAATGTTGACTCATTAATAACATCAGCATAAGAGTTTATTTCAAACAATTATCAGGTAAAGCATAATTTCATACATGTATTATATATGGTATGTAATATGGATATTTTATTTTGTCTTGCCTTATCATCTATTTCACTTCATTCTCATTTCCATGTTGATTTTGTTCTTCGTTTTATTTTGTATTTTTCAAATAGTTTGTTGAAATGATATGAAATAAAAATAAGTTATCTAGTACCATAATATTACTAGGTGCAAGTTTCTTTTATCTCTGTAGGGCCTAATGACTTGATTGTAAGTTTATTCCTGTTGATATTAACAAAAATTCTATGAATTAATAAACAAATAGTGCAAATGTATAATTTTGCCATCTCATAAATATTTGCCATCATTAAGTGGAAATAAGCATAGAAGTTATAATATAGTATGGTGTACCTTTATAATTTTTGAAAACATTCTTTTTTTTTTTTTTTTTTTGCAACACTGGGGATAGAACTTGCAACCTTATGCTTGGCAGGCAGGTGCTTACGCCACTGAGCTAAATCCCCGACCATTGTCTTTTTGAGACAGGGTTTTGCTATGCCCTGCCTTGAGCTCACTTTGTAGCCCAGGCTGGTCTCAAAATTGCAACGATCCTCCTGTCTCAGCCTCCCGAGTTCTGGGATTACAGGCATGTGCCACCAGACCCGGTTGAAAACATTCTTTATTTGAATCAGTTTCAATAATATTTGGCTTAAATTATATTTTAGGAATTGTACCATCTCAGACTGCGTTGGCGAATTTGTGTTGTCTTAGTGATGCAGATATAAAAAAACATTTGATTCCTTAAGAAATCAAGAGTTAAAAAAAAAAGAAATCAAGAGTTTATGTTTTAGTTCTTAAGTAAGCATCTACCCTTTTGTAAATTTGTCCTTTAAGTTTCCTTTTATCACAGATATAATTGATACAAATAGTTGATAATATCATTATTATTTAAAATGTATTTTATGGTTTTCTTGATGCCTTTCAATGAATAAAGTTCCACAATAGAGCATGTAAGTAAGAAAAATGTCAATTTAGGACCTTAAATATTATAGGAGCAAGAAATATTGACTAGTATGTTTGTGAAAACAGAAGATTACATTGTATGCAATATTATACAAAAACACAATATTCAATTTTAAGTTCAAAACAATTGAATATACATGTTAACTTGTTTTTGAAAAAAAGTAATTGGAATGTTCAAGGGTGCGCAGAATAACCCATTGTCATTTATTATTTTTTGTAAGATATGTTCTTGTGCAAAGGTGAAGAAATAATAAAATCAGTGTATATTTTTAAAATTGAAGTTTCAGACTTAAGTTCCCAAAGTGACTACTAAAGAAGTGATTATTGGATTATGTCTTTATAAATGAAGCATGATTAAATTAAATCATTTGCAACTGGAATACAGCATAGCCATCAAATGGTTTGTTTTGACTGTTTAGATTAAAATAATTTTTTTGTACTGGAAATTAAACTGAGGACTTCGTGCTTGCCAGGCAGGTGCTGTGCCACTGAGCTCTATCCCTGGCCTGTAGATTAAAATAATCTTGGTTTTCCTCCTATTTTGAAAACATAGAGCTTCTAATTTCATGTAGAAATGATAAAAATATCTATTTAGGTACTTATTTTAATAGTAATTAAAATAAAGAAGCAACGATGAGTATTTCAGATATCAAGTAGAAAAGGCAGCATCTTGTACTATACTCCCAAAGGACAAACTAAGTAGAAATGGGAATTACAAAGCACATGGCTTCCTGTTGCATAGATCTTTAATTTTTACCTCATTAGCAGTAAAACGTCATTTTAATGCTGGAGGGCCCTTAGGCTTGAACACATTTGCTAAGTTAGCCAGCACCCAAGAAAGCACAAAGTTTCACATAATTTTTGTTTTTGTGACAGTTATAGTCACACCTGGATGTAAATATCATACTAGAATAGACTAATTTTGTGCTCAGTGTCACCAGCAGCCATAGAATCAGTACTTCTCCCTGTCTGAATTCTTCAGTGAACTTTTAAACCATTGGCTTTTAATCCAGGAACATACACCCAGAAGTGTGTTCCCTGCTTTTTATCGCATTCCTGGGCCAGCCTGTCAAATGGCACTGCCGTCGCTTACCACAGCATTTATTCTCTCAAATAACAAACACACTCCTGGTGCTGTATTAAAAACATTATTATCAACAGAGGATTAAAAAATTTGGTTTATGCTTTACTTTTTTGAGATTCAGGGCAAGGTGAGGTGCCAGATTTGTTTTATGAATGCCAGCATAATAAGTGAAAAAGGTTTGGCCTGATGCCTAAAGATGGTTATTTGATAGCTGCATACTGACTTGAAGAATGGTTTCAAGAGAGACAGAGATAGCTGCTAAGCTCTTTGTGAAATGGTAAAATGGTTGAGAAAGAAAAAAAGAGAAACAACCAAAATGAGAGGGGAAGGAGAGGGGAAGGAAGGGAGTACAACAGGATAAACATTGAACAAATTCATTGAATAAATAATTTGTTAGATATAGTAGTAACCTTCAGAATGGATCCACCAAGTACCTCATTTCTTCCCAGAAAGAAAACCAAGAATTTAAGATGTAAATAATAAGACCATATTCCATTTATTACTAGACATTAACATCCCAGTAGACTACAAAAATATATTTTTTAGTGGTAAATCCTTGAGTTGAAAATGAATTTTTGTGTTCATAGTCTTTGAAATCAAGACTATTCACCAACATAGTATTCAGTGATCCTTTGCCTGCTGATGCCTGCCTCTCTCACCTATTGCCTCTTTTAAATCTTCTGCTCTTAAATTTTTATGTTTCACTGGCAGTGGAGATCTTATTCCTTCACACATTTCTTATTTTTTGTAGTGCTGGAGATTGAGCCCAGGGCCTACACATGCTGGTGAAACACTCTACCACTCTACCACACAACACCCCATCATATCTTTCTTTTTCTTCTCTTCTTTATGAATTTATATCTCATCTCTTCTGTATATGGGCTTTCAGACCATTATTTGGAGCAGCAGATGGGGGAAGTACGTTGGGAAAATGTAGAAGTTCTCAGAAGGCAGCAAGGCAGGCAAGAGCTACAATCCATGTCATTTAATTTCCTGGAAAAGGTTTTTATGGAAGGAGATTAATGAATAGAGTGGAATGGATTACCTGAGCTAGACCATGGTAATAGAGATAGGAGGATTACATCTTTGTTCCCTCAATGCTTGTGACACTGACCTCAACTAAGACTTGAGTTTCCTCATCTGTAATGTGGGAAAGAGTAAGGATCAGTGAAGGGTAAAATCTATTGCAAAGGCTAAGTAAAGAACAAACAAAATGATATTTTCTTTTTATAGAGCATAACCCTGTTAGCAGGCTTTCATGCACAGACTAAGAGTGCTCCAAAATGCTGAAGTGTTTTATGCCTGAGGCTGTGATGCCCACAGCAGAGAGGTTCTGCCTTCTCTAGCCCAGGCAAAGATGGCTGAGTAAGGCTTCAGTGAGATCCCACAAGGCACTGTCTGGTGTCATTTACATTTGGAATTTGAATTCCTAACCTTTTAACATTATTTTAATCATGTTTTTGTGTTAGATTTAACTGAAAATCACATTAACAGAGTTTTGACTGATATGTCAGAGGATTTAAAAACTGAGTTAAAGGCATTGGGAGAACTAAAGATTTTGTCAGGTCTGACATGTTTAGTC
>RJWT010033153.1:0-13972 GCA_004365215.1 Cuniculus paca
TTATATTAAAACATTTCATGCAACAATCTCTAACTAAATTAGTACACACATGCATGATACCTTGTCTCACAAAACTATAGAAGATAACTACTATCTTTTATTTTTTTCTAAGAAACAGACAACTCATTATAAAAGCAGGCCATTAAATTTACTCAGTTACACAAAGAATTATTGGATTCTATGTGGAACATGTAACAATATAATGGCACATTATCTCAGAATTAGGAAGTATATCTGTTACAATTAAATATTTCCTTCTTATCTTAATTTTCTCTTTGATTTCTTTCCTGTTATGCCAAATTTCAGTAGACATGAATTATAATACACAAACCTATGTTTAAAATAATTTTCCTGATTCAGAAATTAAGTTTACTCAAATTTAACTGAAATATTCTATTCTGCTAAAACAAACTTACATTTTATTATAATTTTATTAGTTTTATATTTTTTCACATGCAATAAGATACCAGATAGGACAATTTGACAATAAAAGTTGAAGATTTGGAAATACCTGCTTATTATACACAGTGGTATAAACAGGGAACACTTTTGTAAATATAGGAACAAGTCCCTTAAAATAATTGTATGTAAATAAACGGGAAGAAGCTCAGTGATAGATTGCTCCAGAGTTTAATCCAGAGTGAAAAAGCAAAGTTCAGATCCACACATCTAACCAGGCTAATGTACAAACTTGTGATGTGGAGACTGCTATTCCATTGTCAACACTGAAAATATAATAAAAGTTCCATATTTAACAAGATTTCATTAGTCTCCTGTGCTTATATTCACCTAGAGAAGAGAACACAAATCACATTGCCTAAACCTAGCATACATTTTTCTTAGCCTCAATAGAGGATTGATTATCTTGCTATTTTATAGGTCAGCGCTTCTCACAATAAGATCCTCTTGAAAAGTCAAAAGCTCAACTGCTGGACTAGAGCCAAGCAATGACGATGCTAATAGATTTTAAATAAAATTATAGTCATATGAAACTATCCCCATTAAAGCCACTTAATATCCATGTGGATATATCTTTAGTTGACCTAGCACAATAACCTCATTTATCATCACACATCAGTTTGAGAACTAAGATTAGGACATGGTTTCTTGTTAGATATAAGCAACGTGGAATAAATGTTTTTAAAATGTTGAATAAAAATGTATTTCTTAGTTATACATCAGGTTTTCATGCAATATGGATGTAATACTATACAAAAATTTTTGGTCACATCACTACAAAAAGAGAGGCACTTTGTTTTTGACAGAGAAAAAAAAATTCGGCAGGATGTTTTGAAATACATAGAAGACAAAATACTTTATTACCAAATATATATTTTACTGAAATGTCTAAAATTTTCCAGAACAGTAAATTTGTCTGAAATTCTAATTAATACACCAATATTACAAATACAACAGTTTTCTAAATTCTGTTTTTAAAGAATTCTTTAGAAATATCTAGACTCACTAGAAGATCAGTTAGAGGTGGAAACTCTGCATCAATATTAAATTCTATTTTTAGAAAGACTGATATGACCTTAGCAATCACACTGAGATAATAGTGATACAACAGTTTACAGTATCATCCTGGGCTATTGACCAATAAAATGGAACTCTTGTCCTCTCTGTTATTTCTTCTTTAGTTTCTAAGCATATTTGTTTTGTTCTTTGATAGTAATAGTTGTGGATCACATGAGATTAACAGAACCTTTGTTAGCTATTTTTAATATTTACCTTTGCACTATATATAACATCATGAGTCTCTAGAAAATCTAAAAATCAACCTCAGATGTAGATGAAATTGCAGAAGTCTTTTTATTTTGTTTTTATTTGTTTTTGCTTTTGGAGTATTAATAAATATTGCACTTCCTACAAAAAATTTCACATTAAATCCATCAAGTCATTTGTACACTTGTTAACGATCCTTGTAGAAAAAGATGAAAATCTAATATTCTTTAACAAAGATCAAGTACTGTACAGATAATTAATAAAAAGTAGAAAAGCCATTACACTGTTATGAATCAACTCAAGGTATCGTTATTTGTTTACTATGATATACTAGTATTGTGAATCTACTAAATCTAGGCTTGAATAAAATATATTCATATGTTTTTCTTACAGAACTTCACTATGGAAAGGAATAAACATTAACCATATGTTGCTACCATACAGAGGCTTCCTCACTTTTAACTTTAGTGGAAGAGAATACTAAAGCTTTAAATAATGGGATAAATTTTCTCTATTATCTGATACAAAATAATACATTTATGACTCAAGTTTATTTATAAGACTCTATAGGGTTTATTGGTAAATTTATGTTGCAAATTTGTTTCATTTACATCTTTAACTATATTTCTGTTTTTTACCAGTACTAAACAGTGGTTCTTTCTGCTCTGTAATTTCTGGTCATTCTTGCTTCTAACCATTATACAATTTTTTTTCTGCAATATTCACTCTGAATCTTTTATTCTGTTTGAAGTTAAAATTTAGATTCCATGAAAATTATATTATACATTTTCCCCTTCAATGCACCTGTGTACCACATGTGCACATATGTGTACCCATGTGTTGTTCTATTTGTGTGTGTGTTTATTACCCATGTAAGAATGTCTGTTAGTGCATGATTTAAAAAAAATAATGCACATGCACATATCTTAGACAGAAGAATAGGGAAAGAGAGAAAAGGGTACTATCAGTGCCAGAAACAGGAAAACGGCAGAGGCACTTCTAAATGAGTTCTTTCCTGAGCCTTCCAGATCTCTCTATATCCCAGAAAGCTGATTTTCAGGAAGCATGTCCACAGAATCCTCTTGGTCTCTGGCTTCTAGTTGCTTTGGCCAATTGGAAGATTAGTGGTTACCAAGACCTAAAAGTTGAGTGCCTTACAAAGCTAGCTGTGTAAATCTTCATTGCCAGACTGTGACTTGCTTATGTGCCATCCTTCTCTCAAAGAATCCAACAGGCTTCTCCCATGGGATACATAAGTACTTCCGAGTTCTCTATTTTCTTTCTTCCAAAGAAAAATGCTCTTTTTCTTTCTTCCAAAGAGGCAGTTACAGCATTTAAATAAAATGCAGAGGAATAATGGTTACCAAGCAGCATTTGAAAAGTTGATTAATGAGTTTAAGCAAAAGTAGTTTTTAATCATTTCTTCATAGCTAAAAGACAAGAAATACTCTTAGCTTTATCATTTTAAAAGTGCCTTTATGTAGGAGGTTTTATCAGTCTATTGTTATCTTCTATATTCTTTTTAACCTGGTTTTCCCTCTCACTATCATATTACTAAATTAAATGTGAAGTAAAGTAAACTCATTGCTCACAGGTATAGAAGACTCTTTTGTTGTTCAAAGACATTTAAAATGCTTGGTTAGAAATTCCAAATTAAAGTGGCAAAGTATTTATATACAAAAGGTAGCCATAACATATAAGCAAGAATTCATGGGAAAGATTTGTTTTTTGATTTAAATACAGTAAAGCAGACACAAAATGATGTAAAAAGTTGAAAACTAAAGGAGGGATGCAAAATTCAGACTGAACAGTTTAAAATAAAACATATTAGGCATAAGCTTCATGTTACACATATGACTAAAATCAATGGTTGCCTTATTTTCATTATTTTTCTCATAACTAAATCTAATAATCTTGTAATAAGTTGCATTAAAGAATGACTCCTTTAGTTCACTCATTTACAGAATTATACCATCAAGTTGTCAAACTGATCAAACCCAAACCAATGAAAATCATTAATTTCATCTGCAGATAATGTACAAAATTTGAGAACTTGTAGATATGTAATGATTGGATTCTAATTCTAATATTTAAGCTGAGTTAAGCCAATACTGAATGCTCACAGGAACTAAATACAATAGTGATTTAAGTGCTGCCCTATAATTCTCTTTATTTTTATTTTAAAGTGTTAATAATGACTTAGAGAAAATGCTCAGAATAAGCAGACAATCAAAGTTCACTTATCTAGTTTGAGTCATCTTGTAACCCTCAGGAAGGCTGTTAGTGTTTGAACAAGAACTCAAGCATTAAGGAGGAAATGTCTGAATTAGCGCTTAGACATGAAGAATGAAATGAGATTAAGAAAGTCTGTTTTGCCTTTTGTAACCTTAATCTCTATATAAAAGCTAACATCTTAAGAGTAGATCTATGAATTATTATTTTACCAAACATGTTGATAAATGGAGAATGGAAAAGTGAGTGAAATGTTTGCAGGATTCATGAAAAGTAAACGTATGTCTGTAGGAGTGAATTACATTAACATTTTTACTTTT
This sequence comes from Cuniculus paca, assembly GCA_004365215.1. NCBI lineage: Eukaryota > Metazoa > Chordata > Mammalia > Rodentia > Cuniculidae > Cuniculus > Cuniculus paca. Next base: position 4,278 of record RJWT010033153.1, read on the forward strand.
TTTTTAAAATAATGTCTGTCAATCAAAAACTTATGAATTAAAAAAAAAGGAAGAAGAAAAGAAAGAAAGAAAAAGCCTGCAATGCCAAACAGATTAGACACAGTGGGCTAAGAAAAAGAAGATGGATAGAATTGTTCCCAGGGCAGATACTCTTCCCCTTTCTCACTACGAATAAGCAAAGCCGCATTTGTGGAAACTTAACTAAGCAGAAACCTGCAGTGTCTGCTCAGTGCTGCTGACCTGCCAGCTGGAAAGAGCATCGGGTTTAAAGGGTTTAAGCTCTCAAAGAAGCCAAGGCTTGGCTGATCATCTTGTGCTCAGCATATTGTGAGGCATATGAACGCTCTCTTCAAAACTGGCAGGGGAAGAAGGAAAAATTGAAAATCTAAACACAGTAACCAGTTAAATTTCAGATCATTGTAAAGGTTCTGTTTTCTTGGAGGCATTTCATTATACCTTACATTATTGAGTAAGGAAAATAAATGGCTTTCCTTTTTAGGGAAAGTGTAGTAACATACCTTTAGATTACTACATTATTTTGTAGCATGCATGCACACACACACACACACACACACATACACACACACTTACAAAACAAAAAGGCAGTTTGTGTTATTTTCCATTCGGGGTAAGCAATTTATGTCATTTGCCATAATGTGACCTAGCTCTTTTGCTCACTCCCTAGCTATCTACTTATATAATTTAATAATGTGTCTTATTAATTTTAATACCAAAATAATAAATATGCTTAAATTCATGCTAATAGTCACCATTATAATCAATAAATTTCAAAGGCATGATTTTCAAAATGAATATATGCAGTAACCCAAAAGTAACAATTGCATATTCATTATTTTTACTTTGAAGAACTTTCTGTTTTAACATTTCTGTTTGTTTAGTATGTGTTGTATAGAGATATCACAAAGCCCTTGTGTCTGTAAGAACAGGTTGCAAGAGTATCTGAAACTGACATAGTTCTGATTTATTGCATCAATACAAAAAAATAATAAAGGCAGTCAAAGTTCATCCCTCTTGGGCACCTCACAGGCCAAGAGCCTGCAGGGCTTATGCTGCCCACACATCTGCAATCAGCATTTCTACCAGTGTCACTTGGAGTTGCTGAGCTGGAAGCAAACAATTGAATACATATTACTGATGTTACTGACAAGGCTTTGAAAGGTATAGGAGCAAAATATTTAAGAAAATTATGATAAACAGATCTTGCACTGTGTTTAGATTCACATTCTAGGTGTAAAATACAGTCCAGCTTTGCAATAATGTACTTATTTTCTTCAAGGAATTGAGAAATACATGAGAATAAAACATACAGATCATCCTAGATTCCATTGGGAATGGTTTTAAAACATATATTTGAATATTAAGAAAGCTTATAATAAAAGTTTTATTTTAAATTCCATTCCATTTCATTTGTTGGCTAGGCATGTCTAGTTTTTCTCTAAATCTTCTGTATTTTTATTTTATATTAAATCTAACAACAATTTCAGAATTTAAAACTAACTGCTCTAAAAAGCAGAGAAGGATGTAATATTCTATAAAATTTCAGTTGGGTGCCATGAAAAGCCATTTTGTACAAAAACATCATTTGTGAAAGAAATTGAAATAATCTTCACTGTTAAAATAAATTCAACAGATAAGAGTATTTTTTTAAATATCGCTAATCAATAAATCATGTAGTATTTTAAATGACTCCTCTGATTGAGAAGTCTAATATCTCTTTCCAGGAAATAGGTTCTGTCTCCAATATTCTCTTGCTCAAAATCTTTTCAGTTGAGTTGTTTTCATTTTGCCAAATTGAAGTTTTCTAAAACCGAGTGCCAAAGTTCCTTAATAGTTCAGTTGAATTGTTTACTCTCTAAGCAATAGTAAATAAGCAGTGAAATTTCTGTCAGTGTTCTGTCAGTGCCAAGTTTTAATGCTATGGCTCAAGCAAGAGAGGCGGTTTGGTGGGAAGAAAACTGTCTAGTTCTTGACAAGATTGGGTTTGTCAATAGTGTGGCCGCAGGTGTTTGACATGGTACATTCTTTCACTCTCAAGCTTCCAGCCCTGTGTCAGAATATATAGCCTCACCTGGAGTCAACCTGCTGAATTATTTTTATATTTTAACAGGCAAATGAAAACCGAATTCAAATACAAATACTGAAGAATGTTAAAGATATTTTCTACATGGTGATTTTCTCTGCAACTATTATCAGAGATCATAATGAATACGACTTGCTTCTTTACATTCAGCAGTAAATTCCTTCACCAGTCACACAGAGGGGAAAAAAAATAACCTTTGTGCCCTCCTAAAAATAAAAAAAGTTATAACGTATAAAATCTACTTCTCCAAACTAAGAGTAATAAGCAAAGACACTGTGCAAGAGAAGGAACATTTCTGCATCCTGAAATGGCTTGCCAGCTGTAAATCTTCACACAACGCCAGGGGTCTTGCCTGCAGGGACATAATGAAGTTATACTGTCTGAATGAAAATTTAAAAAACAAATTAGGGTAGAAGACCTTGCCAGCTATCCATGATTTGTGGCAGTGCTTATCAGTAGCTGGTGTGAGGTGATTCATTGTGAGAACACCAAATCTCTTTGTCCCAGGCTACCATGTTTCACTGGAGTGTCAATATATCAGGGGAAATGAATGCTAAGCTGTAACATAGTGTCAGACACGTTTGCAACACATACAAAGAGAAATTTACAGATGAAAAAACTGTGACACAACCCCTAGTAACTTGCCTGGTAGAGTTCTTGCTTCCTGACTGATCTAGTAGCAGCAAATCATTCTTGCATGTGGTGACCACAGTGATGCTGAACATGTAGTCTGCATGGCTGTATATATGAAATTGCCCTCTGACAGGGATAAGAATATGGCATCGCTGTCCAATATCTAAAATTAATTAGTCTTTAAGAAGATACATAGTTAAATCTCATGAGCTAAAATATTTGGTAAATATTAATTTGAAACTTGTGATAACTCCCACTTGGAATGATATCCTTCCCTCTTAAGTCTAATTCTAGTTTTTAAATTCTTCAACCTCCTCTTTTGGTACCCATGGATATGCAAAGACCATGCAAAAGTATGACTCAGATTCGTGAGACAGAGAAACTGTGACTGCAATTCACAGTCTTATAACCGATTCCAATGAAATGAGAAACTAGCTCTATATAAATTAAATTTAATTAAGGTAGCCAATAATTTAAATATATTGGTAAGAATAATAAATTAATACTTTTGAAAAATGCTTCTTAATGGCTGTGTATCTCACAATAATTTTTATTTCCATGACATTGTATAAAACAAATCTTCTAAAATGTATTTATAATATTAATAAAACATGTAGCTGGTGTAAAATAACTGTTATTTTATTTGTAATAAAAATATTTTATCAGTTATTTTATTATTTATCATTATTATTTATTGTTTTATTTATAATAGTTATTTTACATCAGCTACATGTTATTTAATAATTTCCTCAATGTATCTAAATGTGTCCAAGGTTGAAGACACAAAGGTAACAAAAATATTCTCAAGCTTATTTAATTGCCAAAATTATTTAATTGCCAGGTTTTACAAAATCCTGTTCTACACTATCTAGACAGAGATCTAGAAGTCTTTCCTCATTCCCCTAAACCTGCGGTCACCTTGAATTCCAGAACATATCACAGAACTCAGCACCCATGAGGAGTTAGGGTTTTTACCCTAAATCTCTGGTGATGTTATAAGTGACTAAAGGAAAAAGGCAAAAGATATCTACATAATAAAATCAATGTTTCTGACAAACGGAAGCCTCATGTGAAGTAGAGAAAAGAAACCTAAGCACTCACAAAATAAATTCAAACCACGGAACAAATCTCCTCACTTTCATAAATAACAAATTTGTTTTTTGATCTCGAACAGAAAATAACATGAGACTAACTGACATAAAAGTACTTAGATGCCTTTTCTGAGTACAGTGGCAGAACTCCTGGGACATGCACACCTGGAGGGATGACTCCATCACTTGCTAGGCTCAAATAGTGAAAGGAGACTGTCCTGAAAGACATCTCCTTGATCCATTCATGGGTCCCATATACCTTTAAAAACCTCCATAAAAACTGCTGCTCCATCCCTTTAGTTCTGCATTCCATTTCATAGTCATACTGGGAAAGAATGCAGTAATTGTGAATCCGATTTCAGTTTTAAGTACCAACTCTATCAATTGTCATAAAATTGATGAAACATCTCTGACATTTGTGTGAAGTACACATTTTATATTCAACTGGGCTGAAATAGACGATCTAAATATGGTCAATATATATCTGGAGATTTTTATGCTTTGAGTAGAAAGAACAAATAACCTGATAAAAATTTTAAAATATTTTCATGACAACCTGCTACGAGATGCTGATCTATTACTGAACATATCTGGCCCAGATATTTGCTTTATATTTATATTAATGACAAAAAAAAAAAAAGAAAACCCAAAAAGCTCTTGCCATTAAGTAAAGAACAATGCAATCAATTTCCATCTCACTAGATTCGATTGTCTTCCTCGTTTCTTTGAACGTCACTGCTGCTCAGGAGTAAAGTGATGATGTTAGCCTTGCTTACTCTTTTTTCATTTTCAGCCTCTCCTTCTCACGTTATTGTCACTTATTCCTTACTTTATATCGTTCTCTTTTTATTTTACATTTCTATACTGAGTGCTCCTATCTGTATATAAAAGCCTCACCTTTGAATCACTGCTAGAATCTTGTATTTGAACATACTGTGCTCATTTTCTTCACTCTAGAAGTTGCATTGTACAACTGCCAGTTTAACCTTCCTAAAATATCACGTAATTAACCTGCTTTGGATTTTGGATAATATTTACAGTAGTTTAATGCCTCGTCCCTCCAAAATTCAATGTGTGGGAAACATAATCCTCAATGCACCAGCTCCTGGATGTGACATTTTTGGGGAAGTGTTTGGATTATAAAAGCAAACCCTCATGATTAAATTAATCTCCCTACACAAAGGGCTGGTGTGTAGAGTTATGCCCTCTTCCACTTTGCTGCCGTGTGAGAACACAGAGTTCCTTTTGACCCTTCTGCCTTCATTATTTGAGAACACAATAAGAAGCCTTTCATCAGATGCTTATGCCTTGATCTTTGACTCTCTAGCCTCCAGGAGAGAGAGAACATGTGTCTGTCTTTATCAACGATCCAGTCCATGATGCTGGATGAGTATCCAGGATATGTCTCCAATTCTTTCATTCTTCAATCATGTTTAAGTGCATCCCAGAAACACTGATGTGTAATATTTTTAACATTTTCTAGATTCTACTTTTTTTCTTTGACTGTTAAAAAACTATCAGACGTTGACCACACTCTAGTTCTTATCTAGAATGGTGGCTATGTGGTCAGTTCTATCTTCACAGAAAGATTCAGATAGTTGTGTATTTAGATTTAGGTATAGATGCGAAATTGTGCACTCATTTATACCTTCAGTTTCTGTGCTGAGCTATACTTAATTTTAAAAACTAGTCCATTTGAAATGCCAAATAAATTGCAACAGAAAAAAAATACCATATCAGCTTGCATTACCGAGAAGTTATAAAGTAGTGAGGTTCCAGGCATTTTACTACACAAACCATGAAACATTCTGAGAATGATGCAAACAATGGGAACTTGTGTTCAAAAGTGTAGAAAATAAGGCAACATAGAGGTACATCTACAAAAGATGTGTGTTAAGTGCAGAGTAGTATGCTCTAACAGTAACTAATGTAAATAATCTAACATTGCTTGTCAAATATGTACTAAACGTTTAATATAAGTTATATTACTACAGCATTATTTGTATTTCTTAAAATGCTGAAAACTTTCTAATTTTCTTTTTGGTATTAATTTCTACCTTATTGTGATCAAAAAATTTACTCTGAATTTCCTCAATCCCCAAAATTTTCTCTAGGATTATTTGCTCTGTGGAACAGCACCTGGTTGTTTTCTTATAAATTCACAAATTTACAAATTCAATAGTGGTTCTATGCACTGTTCTATATATATTATGTCCTACAGTTAGGCAGTTGGGCAACACAAAACTCCTGTTTCCTTCCTGGCACTTTTGATGTGTCAAACATAACTTGAAAGTTGCAGAATTTTTTTGTTCTAGAATCAATTTGATCATTTTATATAGTTTAAAAGTTTCTGCCAATATTTTATATTTTTTTCACTGAGACTCTTAAAATACTTCTTTTTAAATAAAGGTCTCAACATTGCAATTTCTGAAAATCTTCAGAATTGTGTTTCTCACTTTCCCTTAGTATCTTACCTATTTTGATTGTAATTACTTGGGTTTGGTTTTTTGGACAAATAAGGATATTCAGTGTGAAATACATGGAGGAAGTTTGAAAAAATACATGATATTATAGTTCCCTAAATTTTAACCCTACATATCCATTAGTTTAGCACTAATTACATAAAACTAGAAATTTTCTACAATTATAGTTTATATATTTTAGTCTGGGTAGTTATTTATTGTGCAGTGCCCTGTGTTTTGTATGATGCTTAGCAGCATCCTTTCCCTCTATACACTAGATGACAGAGCTATGTTCCACAAGTCGTCACAAGCGAAAATACATACGTATGATCAAACATCCCGTGAAGGTTGGGGCCATGGCAGACATCAGTGCTTGAGAACCACGGTCCTGGACTCAACAGAGATTGTAAAGCCTGTTTATTTCTTGTAAGAATCACTCTGTTTATAGATTGACTGTTTGCCTAGGGCTTAGAGCTTTATTTTCTTAAATGAAAGTTTGAAGTACCTTTCTTTTTTGAGTCACAGACCATGACACAGATGACTGCTGCATCCTCTCAGTCACTCACCTGAATGTTTCTACTTGAGTCTTCTACTTGAGTTCCCTGGTTTTTGTTTGTTTGTTTGTTTGTTTGTTTGTTTGTTTTTGTATATATTTTTCCAATACTGGTGTTTGAACCCAGGGCTTTTGAACTGTAATACATCTTAATTCAGCCTCCCAGAGTGCTGGGATTACAGGCATGAACCATGATGCTCAGCTTTGATTCTCTGTTTTGACTTGATAAGAATCGAGGAAACTCCTGCTTGATGTCATGGTTATATTCTGGAGTTTTCTTGCTACATTGGTCACCTACAGTACCTTGAACTAGGTGTTTTGGATCAGCTCCCCAACAGTGTCAGTTATAACCAAGTAGTGAGTTCTTGTAAGCATCCTCTCTTTTGCCCCACTGTTCACACAGTCTCAGAACTATACTTCCCTGCCCTTACTGGCCTATCTGTGGTTCATGCCATTCTCAAATGAATCACAGAATCCAGAAAATGAAAATGTTTGATTTATCTTACCCTGAGTCATATGTTCACATTCAAAGATTTCGATGGGCTCAATTCTTTTGGAATTGTTTAAAGTATGGCTAATAAATAAAATATGGACTTTAGTTAATAATAATGTGTCAGTACAGGCTCATTTATTGTTACAACTGTACCATACTGTTGGACCCTGATAATACAGGAAAAGAGATGTTGGGTCTCTGTGCTCTCTTGTTAACTGTTCTGTAGATGAAACATGTTCTAAAATGAAAAGGTTTCATAAAAATATTTTATAGAAGAATGGATAATGATTAGTTTCACAAAAATCTCAGGTCTGTCACCTAAACCAATGGTAGGAAGAGGCACAGTGTGACAAAAAGGGACAGAGAACGTTGGGAGGTGAAAAGCAATGTGTTCTTCTAAAGGTAAATGAAAACTGACAATATAATTATTGTTCTATAAATATTATTTATAAAGCATTGATTCATAAAACATTTACTCATTAAATATCAAGAGTAAAATATTATCATTTGAATTACTGATATAGTTATTGAACTTAACCTCTAATATCACTCAACAGAATACTAAGGTAACTCAGAAAAAAAATGAATTGAAGATGGATATGCTGTTGCATAAATGTGAGTGAGCTTCTTAAAATATCACACAGCTTGCAGTGAGATATTTTTCTCATACCTTACATTGTTTATAGATGATAAAATAAAACTAATGCATTCATTTCTGGGGAAGGAAAGAAAACAAAAAGCTGGTAAGTAGGAAATGCAATTATCAACTGATGCCTTTACTTTGTTTGTTTTGTTTTATTTTGTTTTTTGTTTTATAGGTTTTTTGTTTTATAGGTTTTTTGTTTTTTGTTTTTGTTTTTGTTTTTAAAGGTTTATTTTGTTTTTTGTTTTTGTTTTTGTTTTGTTGAGACAATATCTAGCTATGCAATACAGGCTGTCCTTGAACTCACTATGTAGCCCAAGCTGGCCTAAAACTCCTGCCTTAGCCTCTGCGAGCAGAGATTATAGGCATGCAACACCCTGCCCAGTTCAAACAATCCTTTTGCATGCAAATTTTTTAAAGCTGCAATCTTCATATTGAACTATTTTTTAGTCAAATATAGTTAAATAGGAGTATTGTTTAGATATCTTATTAAGTCAGAATTTTCAGTGAAACTAAAATGAATTGAAATCAATATGAATTATACTGAAGCCAATCATTATTTTCTGAATTGATAGTGAATGCATTCTTGATTATAAATTTGTTGAACTGGAATAAATGTTTCCAAATATGCATGCTTTATTTCTGTGTAATGAACCATGATAGTCTATTTAAAATGCATGATTTATTTATTTTTATTTTTGTATTAGTGCATGATCATAGTACATGTTTCCATTGTTTGTGTAGAGTTGGTACAGGTACATAACAAAATTTGATTCCTTTTTCATTCCATTTCTCTCCCTTTCCTCTTCTTCTTCTCCTCCCTCCCTCCTCTCTCTCTTGATCTCCTTCCCATTTGAGACAGATGTACACAAACGAGCACACATTGCTATTTTTTTTTCTGCTTAACAGTATGTACAGAACCATTATTTACTTTGATAAATTTTCACTCTTTTGGTATTCATGTAATTATATAACAACTTCCTACCACATCTATAGCTAATGAATCCAAAGTCAGTCCTTCCTAGGATCATCAAATGACCTAACAGAGTTCATGTGGGCAGATACCTTGCAAAGTGCTGGCCATCTCTCATTTATATGCCCTTGGCAAAAATCTGTAACATTAAATTTTATTTTCGAGGATGAAATTGATCTCAATTTAGCTCTCAGAATGCAATTAAAACTGCATTTACACTTTTCAATTTTTGTATGTGTGGAGAGAGAGCAACTGGAAAAATAGTAATGCTTTAAAAAAAGCTCAAAGGGGCAGACTTATGATGATGACTTTTAGTAAAGAAAAATATTAAGCTTAACTCATACCACATACCATAAACTGAACATATACCATATTTATATTTTAGAATAAGCAATAAATGAATCAATTATGACTTGAACAATTACTGAATGCAATTTAGTAAACAGTTCACTAGGGACAAAGAAGGTCCCAAGAGAGTCCTCTAAACTTAGAGGAGGTAAAGTAGGATCGAACTATCATCACAGATAAAAAAGATGTTTTGTGATTCCATTAGCAATATAATTGTAGCAGAGGGAAAAGTATATATGTTAGGATGGTTATCTTTTAGCTTTAGTGGACCTCAGGAAGTAGAGGAAAGCCATTATATCTGGCTTATAATTTAAAAGATATCATACTTATTAAAAACACATGTACTTGGTATGTACAGAAGATTGTCATACTAAACATAAGCAACACTCACAATTTCT
>RJWT010033154.1:0-13975 GCA_004365215.1 Cuniculus paca
CCTTTGGCTCCCTCCAGCCACAAACTGCTCCACTATGAAACAGTTAACTTGTAATAAGGTAGGTTGGGTCACTTGAGAAGTTTCCAACCACTCAGACTGCTGCATACACAATTGAAGGGCTCTCACAGTCTAGTCCTGATTTGCGTTTCCTGCTTTACCTCCTGCAGGCACTGTCTAGGGTAGCCACTGCAGAGAAGGATGGAATGGGTGACATGTCCTACAGTTTTGGAGGCTGAACGTCCACGTAAAGATGTTGACAGCGTTGGTTGCTTCAGAGGGCTGTAAGGAAAGGAAGCATGGCAGGCCTCTCTCCTTGGTTTAGACAGATACCTTCCCTCCGTTTTTCTCCACATCATCTTTATTGTCTGTGTATGTGACTGCAGATTGCCTCTTCTTAAAATGCCAGCAGTCATATTGGATTAGTATCCACTTAATGACCTCATTTTAACTTGATTGGTCCTGTGAAGGCCCCGTCTTCCAAAAAGGTCACATTTTAAGACAATGTGAGTTATAACTTCAACATATGAATTTTGGAGGAACACAGTTCAACTCATAGTGACTTCCATTTCTTACCCAGGAGTCTAGTCATCACTCAGTACATCCTGGTACTCTTTGACACCGCTGGGCATTTGTTAATCCTTTCCCTTCTGCAGGTGGAATTACCTTTTTTCCCACTCTGTTTAGCAAACTTTTAGCAAAGAAGTGAATCTCAAAATTTATGACTTCTGTAAACCACCCCCACACACGATCTTACAATTTAAAAAAATAGTCTCACCCATTTACAATTTGCACAATTTGGTTGCAACTGGACATGAGCTGTAATGAATCGTAGTAAACCTGTGATTTATTATGGCCATTAGCTTGAGAGCTGTCCATCTCCCCCGCAGAGGGCGGTGAGCAGCTCTACCCTGGATGTAAGAGACACAGGACATGCTTGGCAGATCACGCTGTGTGGCACTGGCTTCCCTGTTACCCTATTGGTTTTCTTTTTAGAAACATTTTCATTGGAGACCTTTGACAATGACAAATGACATTATCAAAATAATGATGAAGACAATGTGATGGATCACATTGTCATACTCCACGGTTTCTTTTACACATGAAGTATTGACCAGCTGTGTGATTGAAGGAAAATAAAAGTATTATCCATTGGATGAGTGGTAGGACTTGACAATGTTTAAGCTGTCTTCCCCCCTGGCATGTTATGACAACATCCAGTTAGATTTAAATAGCTGCTTAATTGCTAATCTTTCTCATCCTCCTCATCATAAACAAAACTTTACTGCACAGATTTTAAAGGTTTGTTGCAATGGATAATAATCTAAACCAGTTACCCCATTTATAAGGTGGCCAGTGATCAAATGACTAAAGCTAAACATGAAATTACCCTTTTGAGGATGACAAAGGTTCTTAAATATCAGCAGACGTCTTCTTTATTATTTGTTTCGTATCTCTCATATACTTGATTACAGAAACTTTCTAAATATAACTACACATACACATTTATATAACATGTACATTTCTGACACATAGATACATTTATACATATACTTATATATTTTATAAAATACATATTTCATGTATAAATGTTGATAGATACATAGATAGGTGATAGATCATGTATTGCAAATGTGTATTTGATCTCAAGAAATCAGTGTTCCATGGAGCCCAATTTAGGAAAAGCTGACCCAGTAATATTCAGTGAATCTAATAATAAAGAAGTATCTTTTATAACCAGCAGCCATTTATATTTTGTTTTTGCTACTATAAACTTATATTTAATCTCCCTCCACATTCATGGATTTCAGAGAATCATACAAACTTCATTTCACCTCCTAATTCCTCCCTAAAGACATAATAGTAACATGAGTTCTGAATCTTTGAAGCCATCGTAAAACTAGTGATTGTATTTTTGGAATGAAATTGTTAGCATTAAGTAGCAGATTTTCTCACCAGACATTGTCTGCAATTTCGGAAGAGCTCTATATCCCTGATTCGTAAGAATTTTGAAAACAATGATTAGTTGGTTTTTTGGTGTCAATTTGGCTAGGCACTAGCCACAGGTTATTGGATCAAACATTAATCTACGTCTTACTACAATATTATTGCACATGTAGGATGAAACACCATGATTAGTTAACTTTAAGTAAGAAAGTTGATTTTAGATAATCTAAAAGGTGACATGTACTAGATTCAATCCATTAGAAGCCCTTAGAAGCTGAGATTTCTCTAATGAAGAAGAAATTTCATCTGTGGCAGTAATATCCCCTCAAGTTCATCCACTTCAGCCCAACCCTTCTTGATGATCTATTGCATGGATTTTGGATGAGACTAGATGGTCCGCACAATTGCAAAAGCCTGTTCCTTGTAGTAAATCTCTTAATATACAACTCATACTGCTTCTGCTTCCCTGGTTGAACTGTGACTGATGTGATGGTGATATGGTTTCTGTGGCCACCACCCCACACTTTTCTCCTATTCTGATCAGAAGCCTTTTAAGGGTAAGGAACGGGTTTCATTCATCACAAAGGCCCAGTACCCATGGGGCCTGCAGAGTTGAGCTCATTAAATGTAAACAGAATGAAACAATTAATCAATACTGCCTAAACTCAGGGCAGTGGCACATTTAAATAGGGTACTTTTATTTGTTTTTGTGTGGGTTTGTAATAACCCACTGAGATCATCTTTTCTGTGGTTTTGCTGATAAAGGAAAAAAATTCTAGTTTTCTATATCATTCTATACAATGAAAGAAAAATATAAAAGCACTGTAAGTGCAAGTGTTGGCTAATTATTAGGAAAATTACATAGAGCAAGCACTGAAAACAAAATAATTTCAAAGGTAATAGCACTGTAGCATTTTATATAACTATAAAATTTTACAATAAAAATTTTTCTTACTAATCTTATGATACTATCCCACAATTTTGCAAATCAAGATCCTGATGTTTTTAGAATAATTTTATCACACTCTGAAACTCAGGTATATTTATAAACTAAACCCAGTGTTCCAATGACGCTGAATTAGTAAGGGAAAAAATAAGTATAATTTTCATTGAGTGTGTGTATGATAGATGGTGCACTAGATCATTTACATTCCAAACAAAACATGTTCCGCCTTCAACAATAGGTCAAGTGATTAAGATGAAGTGAAATAAAGCCTATGAATGTACAGAGGATATGTTTGTGTGGAAGGAGGGGGAAGATAAATAAATGTTACTTGTTCCAAAGAAGAGAAATGAGGAAGATAACTCACAGTAGAGTTCTACTATATGCCAGCCTTGATGATATAGAGAGATAATGAAGTAAGTTATATATCTTATCTTATTTAATCTTTATAGCCCTGTGAGATAGATTTAGTTACCAATATTTTACAGAGGAAGCTCATATAGGATGAATAATTGGCTCGGTAACTAGTCAGCCAAGAAGGCAGGATTTGAATCCATGGCTGACTCTAAGACTGATGTTGTCTTTCATTTCATAAATGTTTTCATTGCATTTTTATCATGTGCTAAACTAGATAAACTCTAAATATGTGTGGGTTTGGGACAGTAGGCTATCACAAATACTTCCCATATACATCTCTTAAAGATGAATAAAAAATTTAAGTAAATAGAAGACAAAGTATCCTCTTGATTACTATACAGGTAAAAGTGGAATGAAGAAACCACATTTGGTATGCAGACTTACCAGAGATTTGTAATATTGTTCCCCCAAATGTAACTTGATAAGAACCACCTAAAGGAGATCAAACACCTACTATTACTTTGAACCAAATGATTTTTTACTTATTCATAGAAAAAGTCAGAATTCCTCCCATTTGTTAGAAATAGGACTTAGATTCCAACCTATTCATTAGGTGGGATTTAGACATAGACCCACACATGCTAACCATAAGGAAGACCAAAGTAAAAACCAGCCATACTGCGTGAACTAGATGCAAAAAGAGAAACTAGGATGAACCTCATAGATCAGAGAAGCTATTCTTCTTCAAACAAGGAGGAGTGGGTAAGTAACAAAACATCCCAAACTTCCCCTCCAGGAAGCCCAGTGGAATCCCCCTGCAATTCATGGAAACTTAAGGAAAGGACATTTGAATCTTTCTCTTATATGCTTCACCGATTTCAAGCAGAATGCACATACTGCCCCAGGTAGAGTTAAGGAAGGATAGAAAAATAGTGTTTTATTTGGGACAATCTTACTTCTACTTTCATGAGGTACTTCTTCCGTACCCCTGCCACTTTGCAGGAGTTGGAGTGCCACTGAGATTTTCCCTACAGAAAGTTCTCAAGTGAATCAAAAAGTAAGTTAATTAAACACCAAGTCCAATTTCTATCCAAGATTACAAATTTATTTTCTATTCTATTTTTCCATTCAAAATGTTGTCCAATCAATTATCTTATATGAGTTACCAGAGATATGCCAAGTATATTTACTTCATAGGACTGCCATAACAAATCACCGCAAAGAATGAAAACAACAGCAACTATGGCCTCACAGTTTTGGAAGATAAAGGTCTGATGTTAGTAGGTCTATGTTTCCTCTAAAAGTTGTAGAGGAGAATCCATTCTTGTCTCCACTAATTTTTGTTATATTTTGGCAATCCTTGGAGTTCTGCATACGTGGATCTCTGTAATCTCTGTCTTCATCATCATATTCTTGACTTCTGCCTTTGTACACTGCCTTCACATCATGATCTCTTTTTTGTAATCTCTTTTCTTATGACACCAATCCTGAAGTGTCCACCTTACTGCAATATGATCTATTCTTTGCTTAATTAATGACATCTGCAGTGACCTTATTTCCAAGTAAGATCATATTTTTTTTTTTTTTGCGGCACTGGGGATTGAACTCACGACCTTGCGCTTGCCAGGCAGGTGCTTAGACCGCTGAGCTAGATCCCCAGCCCTAGTAAGATCATATTTTGAGGGATAAGGAGCTCATCATGTATTTTTGGGACAGGGACACAATTTAACTCATAATACAGCCATAACTATATAATGATACCTAAAAAATGCAACAAAAGCACCTAAAAATGCTCAAAATCTGAATGATTAAATCTTTACCTTCCCAGAGAAAAATAAAATCCACAGATTAAATCTACATGACATTCTAAATTAATGTTGAATAATGTCACAGGCCCCCTAAATTCCAAAATTAAGCTTCAGATTCATGATTTCCTGTATCTCATCTGCTATATCTTAGCATGACCCATCTCTCTCTGCTACTACTTTTCTCAAGGAGCAGTATGCTCTGAGATGGAGGTGATCCCTTCAGAAATGTGTTGACTACAAAGTGTCTATCCTGCCCTTTTCTTTCAGTTACCTAAAGAATCCACAGGACTTATGGATCAACCAGTAATACCCCTCACTGCATAAAACTTAGAGAATAAGCCAATTCCCTGTTCCTAGAGCAAAGTTATACTCCCTAACCCAGCACTTATGGAAATTCAGTCTCGGAGATATTCAAGAAATATGCCAGTAGGAAGATCGTAAGGTGGTTACTTCCACTTTTGCTACCAGTCACAGATCCGTCCTTAACCATTGTAGGGTCTAGACAAGAGTATAAATGGAGGTCCTTGTTTTCTAAATAGTCAAAATTTATTAAATGAGTCGGCAAATTGCAAAATAAAATATACTTGACCCTCCTTCCAAGCAAGAATGCAATCTTCAAATCAAATTACAATACAAAATTTTTGAGCTCTTCTGTTCTCTTTTTCTAATGACTTTTCTAAAAACAACTAGATTCTAGGAGTGCCAATTTTTCTTTTACTCTACGATCTCATCTCGTCTCGGCTATTCCTTCAGCTCTTTCTTTTTCTTTCTTTTTTTTTCTTTCTCTTTTTCTTCCTTACTTCCTTCATTCCTTCCAATATTCTTTTTTTTCTTTTTGATTCTTCCTTTATTTCCAGAATTAAGCCCATTTCCTGAGTTCAGATCATGTGTTTATCTAAAATAGCTTGATTGTTTTGTCTGCCTGTTCTCCAAGATCTTTGTACTCATTCCATCATCATCTGATTCCTGAAAGGAACCACCCGAGATACAAGCCATGTTTGATAAATTTCCAGCCCCAGTGTTTTTTGTTTTGTTTTGTTTTGTTTTGACAATTGGAGAGACAAAGTGAAACAAAGCAATTCAGAGAGAGACTTAATGGTTCTAGGGCTCTGTGAACCAGTCACCTGGAATCAAGATTGGCTTTTGCAGTCTTAGTATTGCTCCTCTCTAGACATAATTTCCTGGAAAATGGAGAGAGAGGATAGGGGGAGAGATGAAGAAGGGAGAGAGTGGAGAGGAAAGAAGGAGAAGAATTAAAGTAGCAAACCAATTATGCTTTACATCTAGCAGAAATAACATCAAGATTCAAATATAAATGCTTGTTTTTTATTCCATTGGAATATACCTGCCCTTTGATTTTCAAAGTCTATTCTGAAGTCTTAGGTAAAAACACAACAAAAACAAATAACAATAAAGATATTGTTACAAATACTGTTAGGTTATAAAGAAAAATCAGCATATTGAAGCTCTGCTCATTTTGAAAGGAGTTTACCTAGAAATAAAAGTACTTTTTCCTTATAATCTAATTGCTGTTTCAGCTAATCCTGTGAGGTCAAATGAAATTTAGAGATCCATTCATAAACTCTCAAACTGACTAGGTTCTGCTCAACCTGAGTGAGTTTAAACAACAGTAACAAACTGATGCAATGAAAATAATTTGCTTATTGTTCTCCGTGGTCTTCACTATCACTAAGACATGTCACTTCCTTCAGAGGGAATTCAAATAAGTTGAAAGAAGAGTCAATGCTATCCGTTGACAAGATAGCATTGCTGTCTCTGTTTTCCACGTGAGAAAACCAAGTCCTCGTGTCTTTGCATCATATGCTGAACACACATTGATTATACCTAGAATGAGCCAATGCTGGTAACTTCATCTATATAAAAATTAAGGAATGTCCGCCCTCAATGGCTGTATTAGCAGGTGGAATAAAGGACAAGTTTAAATGAGAAAACCATGAGGTTCTTTTTGATTCTAGAAATTTGTAAACTAGCAATTTCTATGAACGAAGACATTTGAAAGTAGGCTACACAGCAAAGCTACAATGAGTATGAGAAAACTTTCAACTGAAAGAATGGCAAAGGTTTCAGGGAGGAAGTGACATTTGAAATAGGGCAAGGGTGAGTTGAAGTTTACACACTTTGACTCATGCAACTACTTTTTTCATAAAAACAGCCGAATTGAGCAGCTGAACTCAAATTGCTTATGAGCTCCAAATCTTGTCTTTCAGGTACCAACAAACTCAGTTATGCCATACTGAGGCTCTCCTAGCATCTTTATGTAATCTCTTTTTTTGATCTCAACAAACTTCCAAGGGGTTTTGTTTTGTTGTTTGTTGATCTCATACCCGATGGGTTCCTCCCGTGTGAAGCACTGCCAGGTTCAGCATGGAGCCTGCCCAACATGGCACTGGACAGTGCCTCCCTTCAATGCTGACTTCCACCTTCTTCCTCCACTCGGAAAATCAAACTTCCCGCTTTTCAGATGCTCGCCAACACTCCTCCAATCAGCTGTCAAAACGTCACTCTGCCTGCCCCTCCAAGCTCCACCCCCTGTCAAACTGAATAAAAGCTAGTGGCTTTCTTGTTTGGCCCAAGGAGATCTTGCACTCTACTGCAGCCCTCCTGTGCCCACAATAAAAGTTTTTTCTTTTTTTCTTTTCTTTCCTCTTGCTTTTCTACTGCACTGAGGAAAAACCTATCCCCACCTTTTCCTGCCCTCCTCCCAGATGTCATCTGAAATCCTAGATTTACCTGGGGAAGCTGTGCTCAGTTACATTTACCTCTCAGTCTCACCCCTTGGATTTCACAGTAATCTAACGGTTCACCCAGCCATGGGATGTCCCACACTAGAATCCAGAGCTAACTGGTTATACCTGAATCCTCTGGGTTTGGGACCTGTATGCAGCTAACTTTCTTCCATGGTGAGAACAGTCTGCCCATCTGAGGCTTCCTCAACTCCAACCCCAGGCCCTCCCACTCAAAAAGTCTTCTCAGTATTTCTCCATGACTGCAGAAGGCTAGAAAATTATAAATTGCTGTCTCCAGAAAATTTAAGGGACTCCATGAGTTGCCTTGAGTTCTACACATTTTCTTTGCTCATAACTATGGTACTGACCCCACAGTTTTTGGGCAACCAAAACAATATTCTGAGTCTGTAGCACTATTTCTCTTTTCTCTCTCCTCCCTACTTTTCCCCTTCTCTTCCCTTTTCTCCTTTCTCTCTCTCCTCCACTCCCTGCCTGCCGTATTCTCTCCTGCCTTTCCTTGGTCCTGTCCCCTCCTCCTGTCCCTCCTTTTCATCCTCTTTCTCTTATTCACGCAACCCTGAAGCTCAGACAGCTTTGCTTTCCTTCCTGCATGACAGGAATGTCCACTTGGTTATAAGCAAAAGCTTGCTTCCTCTACAATCTACAGCTTTGACATTTGACAGACATGGGCTTACCAGTTCCTAGATAAAACCAATCTTCAGAAAAATATATGAAAACCATTTTCTCTCTCAGTGCAGCCCTCACTGGTGGCATTTTTAAAGACCAGAAACAAAATAAAGCATTCAGAGTTGCATGGCTGTTGGGGCTGCACAGAGTTTAGGAAACTTGTCATTGTGTGAGCTTCTGCAGATGACTGACCTAGCAAGATTAGCTGAGAGTGGGATTAGTTATAAGAAAAAGTGCCATTTTCTTTCCAGTTCAGGCTCACCTCAAAATGGGCAGAACAGCAGTATGTTGACTTTTTGAATACTAGTAAATAAATCATCTCTTAGTCATTATGCTTCTCAGACATTACTTGAGGTCAGAATTTTAAAATGTAAAGAGTAGAAAGTTTCGCAAGGTTGCAGACCACTGCATTTGTGATTGAAGTCTTTAATTGTTAGTTGCAGGAGTAATTAATATTATGTCCCCTATGTGAATTCCTTGAATTCTCCATGTTTCCAACTATCCATATACTGGATCAAAGAGAAGACCACAGAGAGGCTACTGCTCTTCTCGTGGGGTTTGTCCATAGGCTCTGGCAGTCATCCATCTATGTCCCTCCTGTTCTCAGTCATCACAAGGCTTTAAGTTGGCTCTGGACTGGTTTTTCAAAATGTCAAGTCGCACCATGAAAGGGTTACTCCAGGCTAAAAGAACAGAAAAACATCAATGAGTAGTCAGTATGTAGGGCAGTGGAGAAGGACTACAAGTGCTGGAGTTTGATTTAGGTTTAGGTTTTGGTCAAAGCTAGGAAAAGCCTTGACTATAGTGCTCATGACATAGACAAAATTGAGGAAAAGCTTAATTATCTGAAACCACCCTCTGCAAAAGTTCTGAATAGATCTGACTTTGGGGAACAAAATAAATCATAATTTACAGGTGTGATAGGCAGACAAAAGGATAATTTCTACTAAAAACGCACCTTTTTTCCAAAACTAGAACCAATAGCCTATAATCCAGAAATCATGATATTCTCTCTGGTAAAAATAGTTATGTGTTTCATTAGGCACAGAGTCTTGAGAATTACAAAGAACATCAAGACAATTTTCAAAGGAATATTAAATATAGGTCATTCTCAAATTCCTTCTAGCTGATCACACCAAAACATATTTAAATTATGCTCCAGTGACTTATGCTATGCCAGTCTGGTGTGACTTCCAAGTGGCAGTGGCTGAGATGTATTTTAAAAATAGAATTTCTTTAATTGAATTCAAAACCCATTAAAGTCCCATTAGAAATGTAATTGTCATGATATAAATCATAAAATGTTATCTTTTAAAATAAACTAAAAATTCAGGGGTTGGGGGTGGCTTCATAATTAACACTCTGGGCCACAGAGACTATGTCATGCTTTTCTGCCAACCCCTGCCCACATGTAGGCAGATGCTTCAGCTAGTATAGAAAGAATGACTAGAAAGTCGTGTCAAATGCTAGTGTGCACACCAGGGAAACACATTGATCCCATCAATTCTGAGAGGGACAAAAGTCCTGAAGGTATTACAACATGGTTTAGGACACATTCTGCATCTTTTCTACCAATATATACTAAGTAACCACTGCAATATATACTTACTCTTACCCATTATCTTCTAACATCTCTCTTTTGTCAAAGCCAAGCCTGTTTCCTAAAGCGTTGGTCTAAGTGCCCTTGTTTTCAATGTGTGGACCTCAATGCCAAGCCTGGGAATCCTGTGAAACACAGGCTTTTATACCCCAAGCAGACTCCCATAATCAGACTGTGGACCAACCACATGATCAACTGGTTTGTATATACATTAGATTGAAAAGCACTGTGTTTGTGGTTGTCCTTAGGAGAGTGCCTGAAGACTAAAGATACAAAAATATACATCTCAGTAACATGGTTATGAATAAATAAGTGTTTTTAAATTTTTGATGTATTAGCAAAATAATATACAAATTGAGCAAACTTTTCTGCATGGGGAGGACCTTTTTCTTCTGGATGGTAAGGTTTAAATGAGACAATTACATGTGGAGCACTTATCTAAGGCAATTACATTTAAGCACTCAAAGTGGCTATCAAATAGTTGGTTTATTAAATGTTAGTTAATATCATCATTATCTGGATTGCTATACTGATTTTTTTTAACCCTTGTCGACATGATCTCTGTGTTTCAGTCAATATGCTCCAGTATAACTTGGTTGATTTTAGATTTTATGGTAGAGCAAGGAAATGAAACAATATTATAGATCCATTCTTAAAAGTGGGGGGAAAGGTGATGAAGACAGTGAATGCTTTCTCTTACAGCAGAATGTTTGTGAGTCTTCATGTGAGGAACACAATTATTACAGTCATTGAATAAAACATTTCTTAAGTAGCCACTGGGTACTTGGAAAAACTCAAGCCCACTAAGATGTATGTTTTATTTAGCATAGTGCAGGAGAATGAAATTGTTTTGTTGTGTTTATGTTTTGGCTTTCCCTTCAGCCAAAGTAAATTCCAATTTTCATCCATTTCCTTGTCAATCTTGCCTTTTAAAAATCCCTTATTTAAAAAAAACACTTTGAGTTGCAAAAAGTAGACACTTCAAGTTTTGAGCTGATACTTCTTGAAGTCAGAGTCATAGAAAAAGATGAAGTACATAGTTTAATTGTCCTTTTATCAGATTAGGGTGGGGGTGCATGATAAGATTCCCTTCAGCAGCCTATTGACTCTTTCAACCTTGCCTCTTGAAACCTTTCTGAACATAGGAGCTGATACTGCAGGTTTTATATTTATAATGATTAATTAATTCTGCACTAAGCAATGTTCTTGACTGCAGGAACAAAATCCACTTTAGAAAGCTGAAATGACAGCTTGCCTAAAATAATTAACACCCATACTGATAGAATTGAAATGTTCTTCCTTGACTTTACACAGGCAGATTCCAGCAATTTAATTACTGATATTTCTAATTGTTCTAAAATTACAATAAAAATAAAGAGGGCTGGATAAAGCAATGGTGTAGACAAAAAACTCACACAAGGGATATAAAATGAAGTAACATTTAAATGTGGATATACCTGTAATTATTACATAGATCCCAGGCACAAACATGCATTTTGGTTGGTTGATCTGGGGAAATAAAATAGGAGCTGGTTATGAGCCAAGTTTGGAAGGAAGCTTTTGTAACACTGTGACTGCTCTGTGGAACTATTCGATATTCCAGTGAAGTATTATGTAACTGTAGCTTCTGAATGTCAGGGGTTTAGCATTTTCTTGAGATGCACCGGCCCTTACTGTCAACTTTAACTATTATCTAGTTCATCATGAGACTTAAAACTCTCCAAATTTAAGAGATTTGATGTATGGTTCATGTGACATAAGTAAATAAAAGAGACAGAAGCATTTGATATAGTCTCTTGAATTTTCCATGAATTTCTGAGTATAGTTCATAAAATTACCTTACAAGTGGACGCTGTCCTCCAAAGCAAACTCAGTGTAGTGCCTTTCAGATAACTAAGTCTATAAAATGACAGCTTTGCTGATAAAAGGCTTTGATGACATCCTCACAATTCTCATTTCCCATCTCCCTATTTTATATTCCCTAAATATTCAGTAAATGAATTCTAAATATTTCCTTCTGTTCCACATGAAATCCTAACTACTTTACTTTTCAATTTGCTTACAAGGAGAAAAAAATAGCTAAGCTCATGTTCTAAATGAACAAATCATATTTTTTTTAAAGGCAAAGTAAGTGAGGCTATTCTTTGCTTTGTAGATTTACCAAGTGCAAGCCAAAATTTCATTGACAGGGTTATTTCATAAAATCTTTGATCACATTTTTCTTTATACTATATTGTAACAATTTTTTCTTAGGTTACCAACTTCAATGACTTCCACAGTTTGGAGAAAAATTCAAATTGACCAAGCAATTGTCTAAAGCTGCATGATCCAATATGGTAGTCACTGTCCCCATGTGAACTATAAATACATGAAATGTGGCTAGTCCAGTGGAAATGTGCTGTTAGTGTAAAATACTATGCAACTCAAAAAACCTTCTTAGTCACTTTCATACTAATTACTTGCTTGAGTGAAAACATTCCGGATATATTAGGTTACATAACATACACTACTAAAAGTAAATTCACTACTTTCCTTTTATTTTTAATGTGGCTACTAGAAATTTTTGAGTCAAATACGTGCTCATATATTCACCGCTCATATTTTCATTGAAAAGTGTTGGCCTGCAGAGAATTATACAGTAGGAGGATAATGGAAACAGATGAAGGGCCCAAGCTCTGAAACTGAATGCCTTGTTCATTTTCAGCAAGAATTCATCATGTATTGTCTATAATATTTGCAGTCTGAAACTTGACAGCAAAAGTAGCATAAATTTATTTTTCTTTCTTCACAATTTCATGGATAGAACATTTGTTCTTACTTTAGAGCTCAATAATCTCACTGTACAAATGTTTTCCTTTCCATATTCAGTTGAGAAATTTTACTTTCCACTTAAAAGAAATGCTTTATGGTTTCTCTTTGAAAGATCTAAATTGCCGGCATCATAATTCTTGCGTTTTAGGATCATTTTAAGTAAAATAAGCGTTACTTGGATAGAAGTTCTTCAATACCTGGATAGTTGATCTGTTAATCAAGATAGCAACTAAATGACTAATGAGAGGGTAATGCATACAGTGTGGATACACTAGACAAAGGTATGATTCAGGCTTCAAGTGAAAAGGAGCAGTATGGCATTAGATTTCATCATGTTACTCAAAATGGCATCCAATTTAAAACTCCTGAATTGTTTGTTTATGAAATTTTCCATTAAGTATTTTTAGACTATCTCTGACCCCTAGAAAGTGAAGTCATGGAAATAAATAGATAAAAAAGTACTGCACCACATGATAGCTTACTAAAGATTCACCCTCAGGTGTTTTTACTGTAGAAAGAAAGTGAACTTTGAATTCTGAGAATTATGAATTTAACGATATTCCTGTGATTTTCTTTAAATGAAAAGAGAGAAATATATTTCTCAGAGGTTTTGCAAGCAATACATGAATAAACTATTAAACATTAAAAGGCCAAAGGTAGTGCTGGCAAGTTGCAGGAGAAAGAACACTCATTTGTCTAACTGGAATGAATAAGAACTCTAAATATGCACCCCTTCCCAACTGTATGATTATGGGTCAATTAACCTCTGTGCCTCACTGTTCTTCACCCACAAAGTGAGAAACATAATCCAAGCTTACCAGAATGTAGTGATAAAAACAGTGATCAACCATTGTTTAAATATTAATTATGTTCCTTTATCTTCCTACTGTTTACTGCTTACTGGGTCTCAGGGATTATTTTAAATAATTTCAGATATACTTTACCACTTCCTTCTCACAAAAATATTAATAACAGTGTTTAAATCTTGCAGACATTTGACCAAGCCCTGAGCAAAATGTCTTACCTGTGGTATCACACAAGATCACAATGAGGTATGTATTCTGGCAAGGAAATTGAG
>RJWT010033155.1:0-13992 GCA_004365215.1 Cuniculus paca
TGCTCATAATTTGCCACAGATTGCTTCAGATGCTGGACAAGCAACTATAGGATTTAACATTTACCCTGCTGGATTTTGGACTTGTTTTGCTCCCAATGCTTTGTGCCCTCCTGTTTGTAACTTTTGGAATGAAAATGTTTGTCTTGTGCCCTGGCATGTTGGAAGTGTTTAACTTTGATTTCATTTGTACAGGGGCTTGCAGCTAAGGTTTGCCTTACATTTCAGAGATTTGGGACTTGAACTTTTCAGCAATGCTGAAACTGTTAGGACTTTGGCAATTCTTGCAGATGGACTAATTGCCTTTTGCATAAAGGGATGTGCATGAGTCTTTGGGGGTGGGCAGGAACAAAATGTTATGTTTCTAATGTTGATAGACTTACTGCTGGTTCTTAAGGATTGTTAAGCTGTGTTATAATGTTCAAGTTGCAAAATGGTAAGAATTAGCATGTCTTGCTATCTGGAAGCTGATTTAAAGAAATATGTCTGGTTGCCAAGTTGACAAGGGGTGGATTGTTATGGTTGATACATTGTGTCAACTTGAGAAGTTTAGAAGTTTAACTGAGAGACTCATCAGGGAGCCAGGGTTCTTACTTTGTAAATATCCTCATCCTGTGCAAAGGAGGGCAAGGAGATTTTGTGAGTGCTACACACGCCCTGAAGTGGGGTGGCCTGTGTACAACATAAGGGAGGAGAAGAGATTTGTTTTCCCCCTTTCTCCCTTTTGCTCTAGCTACTGCCTTGAAGTGTTGTCCCTGTGCCATGCCACCCTGCCTTGGAGCCAGTTGATTATGGACTGACATCTCCAGGAACTGTAAGCTAAATAAAGCTTTCCTTGCTTCACTTTGGGTGTCAGGTGTTTTGTCCCAGCAACCACAGGAAAGTAACCAAGACACTTGGTCAGCTTCCCAAGCATCAGTTTTCCCATTTCTAAAGTAGAGACAGTAAAAAAAAATTATTTCATGGAGTATGTATTTTGTATCATAAGCTTCTAGCAAGTGAAAGCCAACATCAGTATTATCATCATCAGAGCTATCATTCCTGCACCTGGTGCCACAGTGAACACCCTCACACACAGCTCTTTAGGGTCTGGGGCCTGTGTTTCTCTAGAGGGCAGAGTCCAAGGAGGACTGGCTGGGTCATAGCGTGTAGACACACTCAATTTCACCAAGTACTGCCAAATTTCTGTCCATAATAACTGCTCCAGTCTACATTCTCACCATCAGTTCCTGAGAATTCCGGGAAAGATTTCTCACTCAGTAAGAGCCCATATTTTAACAAGCCTTCCCTCCAGTACCACTGACATAATCTGACTGGGACACTTCTTTCCAAGTTGAGTGGAGAAATAGTGCTACAAGATGTGGACAACTTGGCAGTCTGTGCCAGCCTGCATCCTAGAGCCCCTAAGCCCTGCTACCGTTATCATCACTGTGGAATCAGGAGTGGGGTCTAAAGCGCTGCCTTCAAGGTTTCTAATACACACAGTCTAGGAGAACACAGACCTCCTTCCTTGCCTGGGTAAGAACTTCTGCTCTAGCAGCCACTCCCTGATAGATGATGTTGTCAGCCAAACACAAAACTTGGAGAACTACTGAGGAAGGGTCAAGGCCCTGAAGGGCCTGGAGGCTGCTAATGTGATCTGGTGGAGCAGGAGGCACTGACACCACCACTCACCCATGCAGAAGAGTTCCCTATTGTCAAACATCTTTCCATGGACTACAGAACACCAGAAATGCCGCTATTTAATTCAGTTTTTTTAAAATTAGACTTGCATTTTCTCTGGAAGCCTATATACAGTTGACACCTCACCTGAGAGGACCCTAGGCTCAATACCTGTTAGTCTCAGTGGTTGTGAGCATCTCAGCAGTACTCTCTGAGGGGCTAGGGCTTCTGATGAATGCTTGGTAGGTGAAGTACAGTAAATGCTTAACAGGGCTGGGAGTTGTGTCTCTTGGTCTCTCCAGCAATGCTAAGTACAGCTCTGGGGGAGACTCTGGGCCCAATTTAAGCTGCCATTATATTTACCCTGACACCTGTTGTTTCACAAAGTTCCTAAACTTAATGGTTGCCAGTAATCCCAGATCTGGCTCTTGAATTCAATAAGCTCCAAAATACTCTTTTTATGAGATGTGAGTTCTGTTCCTTTGTCTCCCTTACAAGAGTCCATTAAGATTCAAAAGCAGAAACTAAGTGATTTATCCATTGCCTCACCCACTGGCAAGCTGTTTCTTAGGCAGGATTTGTTTCTTTTTCCAAACTGCAGGCTGCCAATTGAGCTGAAGCTATGAGAACATGAAATTGATCCCTGGATATATGAAGGTATGTAGTCCTTGGGGATGAGAGAAGCAGAGAAAGCTGCCCTGAATCAGGTAACAGGCAAGCAGTCTTCTGCCCAGTGAAGTAACAATCTTGTGGGGCAATTTGGCTTAAGGCTTTCACACTCTGGTCTGAGCAGTATTTGTAGGTATTTAAATTTTTGGACATAACAGAAGACACTGGAAAAAATGAAGTTGGCATGATAATGGACCACTAATTTTTGAATATAGTTCTGGTTTTTTTAGTACTTTTTAGTCTAAGTAATTTTTGCGGACTCTCAGAAAATATTTGCTGATGAGTGAGTGATGAAGGATGAGACTTACTCTCTTAGCAGATTTTTCCAAGGCTAAGACCACCTTCACCTTCCACATAATCTCTTGATGCATTAAGGCATATGTTAGTTACAATTCAACACAGTGTTGAAATCTGATATGAAAATCTCAGCTGGAAGTTGGTGATGTCCCAGGTGGAGAATTAGTCTGAGGTGGGGCAGGACGGGATCTAAGGGCAGAAGGCCAGGCCAACAGCTGGCTCAAGAGAAAGGCCAAGGCCCCAGGGACCGGTGTTTGGCAGTGAGTTAGGCTGAAGAGCCGTGATGATTACAATGAACCCTGGACACGGGAACAGATGCTGCGAAGACGAGGCTGAAGCAAGCAAAGAGCATCTGACAGAAGAGCCAAATAAAAAGTCCACATTGAGGTTAGTAGTTGGGAACAAGGATCAGGTATGCAAGGGTCAAAAGGTGGTGACAAATACAATAGCATGAAATAAAAGAAACTGAGGCTTGAGACCTGGGTCTAGAAGTCAGAGAGGGAGGCTCTGCTACAGTTCCCCCTTCACAGCATATTCAATCCCATTTCACCTGCACTACCACATATGAAAAGTAGGACTCAAGTGAGACCCCCCTGGCATCCGGGGGAGGACAGCTTCTGAGCTTTTGCCTTCCCTGTTTGCTACAAAATTGGGATCAGTAAGTGTCTCTGCCTCTACCTTTTGGAGCCAGGTTGCAATGCATCCCAGCTTTCAGGGCCAGTCACATGAGGCCTCTCCCCACCCCACCCAGAAGAAAGGGCCCTGGGGGGAAAAAATGTAAGCCGGTCTTACCCTACTATCTTGTCCTGTCCACAATCACTGCAGCCTATCATGTATCCATGACTTTAGCTTCTCCCTTATTCTAAAAACTAGACCTCAATCTGCACTCAAAAATATTTTATAGAACCCCCTACTATGATCCAAGCAGTCTAGTCCCTAGTGGAGATACAGTTATAAAGTAGACATAGGCCTTAGCCTCAGGGAGACTACAGCCTGATGAGGGATAGGGCCCGGGGAATACGCAGCATTGGTAAAAGATGGTAATGGGATGGGGAAATGGAAGCATGTAGGAGGGCAGCTGACCCAAACTGGGGGTGGGAGGGTGGGGCAGGAAAGACTGCTGGAGGAACTGAGAGCTACACTCTGATGCAAAGGACAAGTAGAAATGAATCAGAGAAGAGGTCTGCGGGTGGGAGTGGGGCAATAATGTCAGAGGAAGGAATAGCAAGCTCAGTGCGTCAGTGATTAAAGAAAGTAGGACAAGTTCAAGGATTTGAGCACTGAGGATGCCCCACTTATTAGTTCCGTGAATTTGAACAAGCTGCTTGAGATACTTTGTCAAGGTTTTTTGAGACACATTCTCCCATTTGAAAAATAAAATAATATATCACAGAGTTGTGAGAAGTAATGAAAGAACGTAGTGATAGAATCTAGCTTGGTGTCTAACTCATGGTAGATGCTCAGTATAGTTTTATTTTCTTACATAACGAGAAGTTAGCAGCAAACAGAAACATGTACCACAGAAGGGAACTGCTTTAGAAGATTGACATTTTCTAGGTTCAAAGTTACTACAGCAATTATTTGCATTCTGCATGCTCAACTGTGCTTACTTTGTTCCCCACGCTTGCAGGTGGGGACCTCACTTTGTTTTTCTTTGCATCAGTCACAGATATTTCCATTAGAGCAGGCTGTGGTAAGTTCATATGTCAGCTATTCTACTGATTACTTAAAAGGATTCTTGCCCAAAGTTCATTAACCAAAGTTGAATCCCAGAATGTTGGCTTCTTGTGGGTGGCAAGGATATGGAGACAAAGAGCATTTTGCTGGTAGCCCGATCTCCCTCATATCCATTGGCTGATATGCTACTGCATTGACATGAGTACTGTTAGCCCTTCCTTTGACCCCCACCCCTACCTTGTCCCATATAGGTTTTCTGGAGCCCACTGGGCACTGCACATTCCCTTAGCAAATCCAATGACTTGGGGGCAGAGTCCAGGATCATTACCTACAGCTCCCCTCACATCAGATTATCTTCCTCGAGCACTACAAACAATGGTTAATGTCACTGTCTTCATTAGTAATTTGGAAGTGCTATATAAATTCTTAAATGGGAATTTTCGCTTTTGTAGAATCTTGGCCATTGTAATAATACACCTCACAATAGAAAACTATATACATTACAGTAACCTTGCTTCCCTTCCCCTCCACCGCCTCTCCCCTTCCCCCTGCTTCTCTTTCTAAATTGTGTCCCATTCCCCCTTTTCCCTACTGTGTGAAAGCACTTATGATAGAAATTAAATATTCATGAAGGTTTGGCATGCCATTGGAAGGTGCCATTTTCATAGATTCCTCAGGGACCTTTCATGGACCCTGACAATCTTTGATTCTGAATCTGCAAAGTGTGGCTCAGTGCTTTGAGGACAGTTTTGACCCTGGACAGGAAGGTGGTGGTGAGTAATGTGACTTGGGACAAACCCTAACTAAATATCTGCTCAATCTTTTTGATGATCCTATTCTTACCTTGGGGTTCTCAGGATGAACTGGGAGGAACGATTCTGAAGGAAACTTGATAAAAAGACAACCAAACTGATCAGTGAACCTAAACTTTGAATGGTGTCAACAAATCACTTAAACCTTTCTAAGTCATTCTGTACCCAGTGTTCCAGCCCTGCCTGCCTGTCACAGGAGCCAGACCCGCTACTGTGAGTAAAGGAAGCAGCTATTGCCTTCAGATTCTGTTCTCACCAGGGGCCCCCACCAATCTCTTACATTTCTGCCTTGGTCTCTTATCACAGACTGATCAGGCCCACAACCACTCAAATGAGTGGACAGCGAAGGTTTAAATAAAAGAGACAAGTGGTATGATATTAGGGTTTCAGGAGGATCAAAATCATCTAGCAGAATCTGAGATACTCTGGGGGCTGAGACTCTCTAGGTGGCTCGTATTTATCTGGTTTTCAAACAAAGGAAGGGGATACTGAGGAAAGCATGGGAAACTGAGCAGGACCCTGGGAGTCAGTTCAAAGACTTCCCCAAGTAGTCAGTTATGCTAATTATCTGCAGATTGACATTCACAGCAGGAGTGAGATGTCTGCAGCTGCAGTCTCTGTCTAGTTAATTGAGGTTGAAGTCAGGTGTCCTCAGCTGTGGCCTTTTGTTCTTTGAGGCCTCTCAGCATCACAGACAACTACAGGCTCAGCTGGGACCAGTGACTCATAGAGCTTCACTCACTTTGAATCTGCTGCCCATCTCCAGACAAGGGGCCTAGACCTGCAACAGACTTACAAGTAAACATAAAAAACCAACTGATTAATTTTAAATCCTGCTCAGAGCTGCTTTGTAGTGGTCTCCATCAGTCTCTGTCATCACACAGTATCACGAGTCTTTCACATACAGGATATCTCTAATCTAGTGCCAATCTTATCTCTCAGAGCCAACTGTACCCTGTTTTTACTTCTGTATCATTTACCCTCACAATGTCAGGAAGCCAGAAAGCCCAGGTTGGAAGTCATTTCTTTTAGTTCTCAAGACCTTTGATTCTTTAGGATAATTGTCTCTCATATCTCCTATTTTCACACATATGACTCTAGGGGTTATAAATTTAGGTGTATATTCACTGTACATTTGTTTTTGATTGCACTTTACTAAGTTTACATTATATTTTCTTCTATGGACCTGAATCATGTAAGTTAACTGGGTTTTTACCTTGTTCTCCAAAAATATGATCTCTTACTATTTCCCCTAGAGACCTCAGTTGCCTGCCTAAGAACCAATTGTCACGTGGCTAAATCCACTGCCCTTGATGCTCTGCTCCTTATTTGCTCTTGACTGCCTAGAAAATGTCCTTCCTGTCCCATTGAGGTTCACGGTGACTCCATGAATCTTAGGATCAGTTTGAGATTACAAACATGGCTGTGAATTAATTCTCATACATGAAGACTAAAGAACATGTTGGTGCCTATGTCTAACACTCTCCCTTGACCTTGACTTGAAGTTTCACACTCAACCTTTACTACCTGATGACTAGACAACCTGATCCACCATTCTTCTCTCATCTCATCTGTCTAAAGTTGTGGTCATGATAATTAAGTCAGCTTCTCTTTTAGCTTGTGGGATACAGATCCCTGCACTGTGGTGTAGTAACAGTGCCAATGATCCTATTGGCACTCAAGTGTTTGAAGACAATGTCCCTTAAGTCAGGCATTTCCTTAATTCACAGTCTCCAAGACACAGTTTTGGAGTGGAGACTAGGACATTGATTCAGAAAGACTTAGCACGTCAGGTCCATGAAGTAGAAACTTCTTTTTCTTACTCATTGCTGTTTCCAGTATCTATCCCAGCTCTCCGAACTTATCATTGTTGGATCATACCAGAATGAATGAATAAGAAGAGAATATGAAAGGGTTACAAGTTTGGAAAAATGCAAAATAAATACAATAAAAGGGCTTGAGCTCCTTGATTTAAAGAAAAGACCATCTCAAGAGAATTTAAACTTTTGATTTTAAAAAGCTGAAGGTCTTCATTAGGAATAGAATATGTAAGGCAATGTTAGTGTCAATAATTCAAGATTCAATTCAGGCTGCCAGGGTTCAAATCCTAGTTTTAATGTATGAGGAAATATATGGAAGAGGCACAAAAATTTGGATACAGAATTAGGCCCCATTATTATTAGCTCTTGCCAGTAACAGTTTTATTTTCTTGGTAGTAGCTTTATCTCACCCCAAAAGCAGTAGTTTGGTAATAGTTTGCTAGAGGTCTGTGTAGAAATGTGTCCACTGAACATCTAGGCTTGAAAGGAAGAAAGAGCCATGTCTGCCGTGGACAAGATTATAAATTTTTTGAAAGTAGGAATTCTGATTATTCATCTTTGCTACTAATAAGTATCTGAGTCTGCCAATAAACCTTTGTTCAAGTGTTTATTCTTTGCATTGGATGACTAATAGTTTTACTCTGCCTGTAATTCTACATGATGAATGGTTGCAATGATAGTAAATATTGGAACGAACTCTAGTCTCAATCAGGTGATAATGGTATGTTAATGATACACAGGCACCAGCAAAAATGTTCCACATTCCATTCAGTTGCATACGTTCCAACAGGGATTAACACAATAGCAGTATTCTCCCACATAGTACCACATGTAGACATTGCTGATTTATGTTTCCCTCTTTAGCAGTCTTTTTTCCCTTTCCCATTTTAGTTATATAAAAATGATTTGAGAGTATTGCAGTCTTGTAGCAAGAATCTGGCAATGACTCATGTATATTTCAATATTAAATACTGTAAAGAGCATTACTCACAAGCTTGCCAAGGAATTCCTTAGCTATCTTCTCTATGACCAATGGAATAGCAGTGCCTTTTTCTATCATCGTCAAAAATGGGAGACTCAAAGAGCAGCTCAATTGTTTAAAAAAATTATCCAGCACCAAAATGTTAAAGCAGAGCTGAACTGATTTTTACATCTAAACGTAAATCTCAGATTACTCCAAAACATACAAGTAGATTTCTGATTTACTACTCAGTTCATAAACAGAAAAATATTTCTGATAAGAGATCCTAGAAAAGGCAGAAAGTAGTTTTAGAATTGAAATATTCTAAGCAGAGAACAGATTGCATTTGGGTAACACTGTGGCTTTGAATTTAAGTGAGAATTGTTTTTCCTCTTTTCAGGAGAGAACAAGAACCCAGAAACCTAGGGTACCCTGCTAAAAATTCAGCGGGTTCAGCTCGTTGCTTCTTCCAGATAAAGAAAGGAATATACATCTGTGGACTTTGCACTGGATGTGCTGCGGCTACTGGTAGGACAGGAATAGGATGTAAAGACAAGGTCTGCTGCAACACTTCTAGTTGATGAAATCCAAAGGGATGCAAGAAGTAAGGAATGCGCATGCAGGGGAAAAGTTGGCAACCCTTAGCTTTTGCGATACAGCGATTGTCTTTATGTAGTACCACCTTCTTGGGGGTGATGGGTTGGGAAAATAATATATGATTCTCAGAAGATTGAAATTTTAAATTAGAAGAATTATGCGGCTAAGCATAAAATGAGTGTGAAACCAGTGATTGGAAAGTTTTCAGTTATATTTCTATTTCACACCAGCATATCTATTTTTAAAACTAATTCAGAAATATTTTATAAAAGGTCATGCTGATGGAAATTAATCAAACTTCAAAATGGCTAGTATAAGCAGAAATTTTTAAAATCCTGAATGATTTAACTGTTTAATGTGATATCTTTGACAATCTGGAACAAAATAATTATATAAATTCTGGCTTTAAAGAACAGAGAATTGTTACTCATTGATAGAACTTTGAACTGAAAAAACCCTCTCATAACTGACCTAAATACAAGGACCATGGGGTGGTCCCTAACTGTGAAGGTGCACCCTGACTTTCTTCTGGAAGCAATAGAACCACACAGGTAAAACTCATCTGAGGCTTCAATATCAAAGATCCCTACACTGAAAATCATATGTAAAGTTGAAAACACCCTCACTTTTTCAGGGGACCCAGTCCCCTTCACTTTACTTTGTTTTATTCGTCATACTTATCTAGTACCAACAGACTACATTCACTTTTTACTGTCCTATGTCCTCATCAAATGTAAGCTCTACAAGAGTTAAGGACTTTGGCCAGCTTTGTTTACCAGTGTGTCTCAATTATATGATACAGTGCCTACTACATAGTAGGTTGAGTTAAAGTCAAACAGTCATACCTGAAAAGTGAAATTAATTTTTCTGGTAAATGAAGATACAATCAAAACAGTCCTTTCCTCTTCCTCCTGTCTACAACATGGTGATAAATGCTGGTGCTCCCCTGGTCTTCTCAGGTGCCTGAGGAAAAGGCCAAAGAATCTTAACTTTCTCTGTCTTTACCTCATATACTACTACAATCTGGATCCTGAAAGTCCCCTCAAGGCCCATGCTGAAGCCTTGGTATTATTGGAAAAAAGTGGTTGGATCTTTAGAAGATAGAGCCTACTGGGAAGTTAGGAAGTTAGGAAGCTGTGTCTCTGGGAGTATGCCTATAAAGGGAACTGTAGATTACCAATCTCTTCCTCTCCCTCTTTTCAATTACTGGCCATGAGATGAGCAGCTTCTGTGATAAGATGAGACGTT
This sequence comes from Cuniculus paca, assembly GCA_004365215.1. Lineage (NCBI taxonomy): Eukaryota > Metazoa > Chordata > Mammalia > Rodentia > Cuniculidae > Cuniculus > Cuniculus paca. Next base: position 9,741 of record RJWT010033155.1, read on the forward strand.
TTCATCATGACATACAGCATTGCTTCACCAAAGGCTTAAAAGCAGTGAGCTAACCAACCATAGACTGAATCCTTCAAACCTATGAACCCAAATAAACCTTTACTCTTTATATATTGATTATCTGAGGTATTTTATCACAGTAACAGAAGTCTAACACAGACATGAAACCAACATTATCAAGTATCTACCTGTGGATGTCTTATTAAGTAAGAAAAATAAATCCTTTTCATTTAGTCCGTTGTAAGAGTAATTCATCTGTCTGTTTCCAGCTTTACATCACACTCTATATTCCAAACAATACTCCACATGATATATGATAGTGCTGCAGCAGCACTAGTGGGAAATTGGAGAATGCAAGGAAATGAGAATCTAAGGAATTTCTTCCCCTTTTCCTCTAGTTCAGGCAGTGTTTCCAGGATTGGTTTTGTCCCTTCCATGATCCTAGACAGGGCCTCTCCCATGTTCCCAGTTTCCACCCAGCAGCCATCTTACATACCTTATAGAGCCAGGTGGCTCTTTCCACTGAATTCTGATAAGCATCATCTCCTTCAGTTGTCCTTTCAGCATTGTGGGTGGTAGTGGCTTCCTGCTGATACTAATCTCTAAACTGCTAATCTTGAAGGAGGCCTTTATGCCTTCTCAGCTCTTCTAGCCCCTTAGCAGCTAATGTCCTCCTAAATTATTTCTATTAGAAAAACTGGCATGGACTAGGTTGTCCCAACTGGAACCTGATTGGTACAATATCTTAGTGGAGTTTTCTCTAACTTGCACAAATCACCTTCCAAATTCATTCGAACCTTAGAAGGAATTAAAACTTCTTTATCTTGTGGACTGGAAGTTTTCCACCATTTAAAAAAATATAACACAAAGCCTCACAGTTTGGAGTCAAAACTACAGGACTAAACATAACAAAATCTGTTCATCCTTCTTGGGTCTTGAATTAGGCCGAATTCAAACTCATAGACAAATTATGAGAGTTCATCTGTAGATGCATGATTTGGTTGTGGCTTTTAATTCTTAATCCACAATCCTGGCTGACATAGAAAAGGTATTACTTCCTCCCTTATTGTTGTACCAACAACATGAATCTCATGCTTAGAGGAATAAAACAAAAATTGTAAATTTCTCAGAAGCATGTCTTATCAGCGGTAAAGGGTCACTGAAATAAGACAATTAACAAAGGGCCTAACATCTCTTCTTCTAGTTCCCTAGTGAATATGTGTAAAATAAATTTATCATCCATGCTAGGTGAATGTCCTTTTATCCAGAGTCTCCAATATAATCATGGTTAAGCCAAGGGGGGAAAAAAACTGATTACAGCTTTATCAGAAGTTTGTTTTGCAAGACTGTCACATAATTCTGCCAGATATGGCATCCCGTTTTTATTTTCCCACTATGCTGAGCCCAAAGATCCCATTAAATAAAGGCGAAATCCTCAATTATGCAGAAATATAAATAGTTAATCAGTGTAATTTGGAAATATGTTTTCTTTTAGGAAAAAGTAATGCTCCAATACTAAACACTGTTGACCTTATAGTGCAGAAGCCTGACTATGGCAGAAAACAAAAAAAATTTTTAATGACTCCATCGGATCAATTTTTTCATCATCATTATGTATTAAAACATACACATTTTGTCATTTAATGTACCTTAGCCATGGAGTTTACATGATAATCAATGATTCTTGAAGTTTTTTAGTGCATAAACTATGAGAACACTCTATATACCTTTGCAGCATGAAATAAATACAGCAGAAAAATTTGTAGAATCAGGTCTAAACTATCTTCCTGATACAGATAGTTCAGTCTAATTTGAACCCATGACATTTTATGGGCTTGGTAACTGGTAACTGGAGAAAGACATCATAGGGTATCACATACAATGTAAGTTTCCAAAGACTGAAGATCTAATATTGTCTTGGTTCTCCAAACTAGTGCACAGATATGATTCAATCTAATCAGCAACTTTAGTCAAAACAAGATTATTCTCTCTCTCTCTCTCTCTCTCTCTCTCTCTCTCTCTCTCGTACTGGGAATTGAACTCATGACTTCACGCATGCCAGGCAGGCACTTGCTGCTGAGTTACATCCCCGGTCCAAATTATTCTCATTTTTGTATAAAATTGTGGACTTAAGTATCAGGAAAGTGGACAGTTGTATATCTTTGGACTTCCATGCACTATGTTTCTACAGTCATAACCACATTTCAGGGGGAATTTCTATGGGACAATGATGAATGATTTCGGAAATGACAGCTGTGGAATAGGCTCTTCTGAAGGACATTAATAATCCCATTCCACATTGCATTTTTGTTCACTCACATGGCAGCTGCACAGGCAGCATGGTTGATTTTCTTTTTTTTTTTTTCTTTTGAAAAGAATACAACCAAACAAAATAAAACAGAATAGAGTCAATCACAACAAAACAATGAACATGATACATGACAAGGTAAAAGGGAATCAATAATGGCCACCATAATGCCTCTTGATATCTTCAATATAACTGCCCATACCATCAAGGATAAATAAAATCAAACAAAATAGAATAAAATAAAACCAGTAAAAAAACAAAAAAATGAAAAAAAAAACAATGAAAGCAACACAGAACTTCAAGATAATAGTAAAACAACAGTGGCTACAATAATGATTCGTGTTATCTTCAGAGTAGTTACCTATACCTTCAGACATACTATAATCAAACAACAGGAAATAGAGTAAAATCAATCACAATGAAACAAAGCAATACAGGGCTTTGAAACAAGATAATTGGAAATCCATGATGGCTAAAATTGTACATTTTGTTATTTTTGAAATAGCTGTCCATGCCATCAAGTATAATAAAATCCAACAAAACAGAATAGAACCAAACTAAACAGAACAATGATGACAATGAGTTTCAAATCATGATAACAGATTAACAATGGCCACTGCCTTCCCTCTTTAGATAATTCCTCCCCTTTCACTTTCCCAATATGTATTGTGCATTTTTTTTTTTTTGCGGTGCCGGGGATTGAACTCATGACCTTGCGCTTGCCGGGCAGGTGCTTAGACCGCTGAGCTAGATCCCCAGCCCTGTTTTTGAGACAGTCTCACTGTGCCATTCAGGCTGGCCTTGAGCTCACTTTGTAGCCCAGGCTGGTCTCGAACTCACAACAGTCTGCCTGTCTCAGCCTCCCGAGTGCTGGGATTACAGGCGTGAGCCACCACGCCCGGCTTGTATTGTGCATTTTGGATCCCACTAACTTCTTTAGTTTGTTATACTAGGGAGACAACACGAAATTCACCCATGTGACTCTGAACAATTTCATCCATGAGCATGATCTCAAGTTGCCTCCATTCACCTACAAGAGCCTTGAGGCTATCTTCCTTTATAGCTGAGTAGGTTTCCATTGTATAAAATGCCATGCCTTTCTTATCCATTCTATAGTTGATGGGCAAGCTACCCCTACTTTTTTTCTGTCTCCCTGTCACATAGGACATTGTTCTCCCTCCCTTGACTTTCAGTCTATGAATTTTCTCTCTAGTTAAATATACTTCTTATATAAAACATATTGATGGATCCTGTGCTTCTTGGTGAATTGAGGCCATCTACATTAATGGCTATGACCCTCTTGTACTGCATTGTCTCTGCCATGCTATTTTCCTGCCATTGTCTCCCTATTTTTCACCTCCATTCAATTGTCTGCTCCTGCTTGATGGTCCCCCTCTGCTGCTGTTCCTGAGACCATGGTAATTTTTATCTCTCTCTAGAATGTCCATTAGTATTCTTTGTAGTGTTGGTTTGGTGGTTATTAATTCCTTGAGTTGTTCTTTGTCATGGAAGTATCTTGTTTCTCTATTAATTTTGAAAGAAAGTTTTGCAGGGTACATCAGTCTAGGTTGGAAGCTGTTTTCTTTCAAGACTTGCAATACTTCACTCCAGCCTCTTCTTGACTTGATGGTTTGTGTTGAGAAGTCTGCTGTGATTCTGATGGGTTTTCCTTTATAGGTGATCTGTTTCTTTTCTCAAACAGCTTTTAATATTCTGTTCTTGGGTTGAATTTCTGGGATCTTGATTGCTATATGTCTGGGTGTAGATTTGTTTTGGTTATGGCTAGCTGGAGTTCTATATGCCTCACTTATTTGAATGTCACTTTCTTTTCCCATGCTTGGGAAGTTCTCAGAAATTATTTCTGTAAATAGGGTCCTGATGTCGTTTGTGTTGACCCCTGCTTTTTCACTAACATCTTTTATTCTTTTTTTTTTTTTTTTTTTT
>RJWT010033156.1:0-13959 GCA_004365215.1 Cuniculus paca
ATGCATAAAAATAGACACTTATCTCTCTAAACATATGTGAATAACCTATTTTCAGTCTTATTCCTATTTTTACTTACAAATTCCATTTTTCAGAGTGTTCTTTGGAATCTCCAAATGGAATTCCTACTATTACCTAAAACTTGGAAATGTACAATACAAAACCTTTCCTTTCCTTTCCTTTCCTTTCCTTTCCTTTCCTTTCCTTTTTTGACTTACTGTGAAATGTATATCTATATCTATATCTTCCCAATTAAATATTGTAAACAATTTGAGATTATTCTCAGCTCATATTTTTCCTGAAATACCAAGATTTTCACACATAAGTTGATAGTATGACTGTGAGAGTTGTGGGCTCCCTCTTTTGAGTTCATATGTAGTAGTTTGTATCAATGCTAAAGAATAAATATTTCCAAAGAAATCCTTGGTTATATAATTGCTGACACTGACAGAATTACACATGGTTCAGTCTCTTTATGTTTTTAATTCTTCAAATCTTGTTTTTGCATTTCTTCTATGCCTAAAAAAGAATGCCAAAGTTTTCATTTAAATTAGAAGAAATAATGATATATAGAAAGAGACAAAGAAACTCAATTTTTACTGTTCCTTTGTTACCTTAATACTTCGAGTCAGATTTCTGCCTGACTCTGGATATATTTTCATTAATAATTAACAACTGTCTGTATTACAGTGTATATTACCCCTAGACTTACCTAGTCCATCTTATTCAACTTCAAAACTAAGGACATCAAGATAAGAGTGACTAAAGTCAATTTTAGAGGTTGTAGAAACATCCAATTACCAGTTTAACGATGTTTAAATACAGACCTCGAACCTAGAAGTATCCAAACATGCAACTGCCTTGGATTCCAGGAATAAGAGAGGCTACGAAACTACCTCATGATGAGATCATAACACAGTAATAAGTAAGTTTAGCAAAATGTTGCTTCCACGCACGAACTTCTCATTGGGTGACTAACATCATCACAGTCATCTTCCTCTCATTAACACAAAGGCAGTCATCTTCTGCCTTTCATTCTGACACGTGGTCATGGCTTCTTCTAGCTAAGATCACAGTAGCAGACAGACCTGTGTATACTTGCTGTGATGCATTTTTTTTTTAGTGCTTTTTGTCACTTACGTTAATGTTCAATATTATTTAATCTAGCATGGCACCAAAAAAAGTGTGGAGCAAGCATGTTATAAAAAGAAAATGTAAAGTGATAATAAAGGTGACAAGCATGTGCAGAACTGTAATGAAGGTAACCAGATTGTACAGATCAGTAATGAAGGTGATAAGAATGTACAGAAATACTGGTAAGAAAAAGGTTTTGAGGAAAATAACCATTGAAATGAAGAAGGAAATTGTAGAAAAGAATGAGTGAGGTATTCATGTGACTTATCTGGCCTCGGAGTACAGATGGTGAAGTTGACAATTGTGACTCTTTTGAAGAATAAAGATACCATCAAAGGAGCGAATGTGGCAGAAGGAGTAATGGTGTAAAACAAACAGAACACAAGTCCTGAAAGGGGGTGGACTAACTTTTGTTAGTGTGGTTGAATGCAAAACAGCTGACTGGTGACAGAGTTAGTGAAGCTCTGATATGCGCAAAAGCCAGGAAATTGCATAGTGATTTGCTGCAAGAAAATGCCTCTGCAAGTGCAACTAGTGATGAATTTAATGCCAGTAGAGGTCGGTTTGATGAATTCCACAATAGAAGTGTCATTCTGATGATAGACGTAGTGAGTCTTTCAATTGTAATAATGCTTCTGCAAAATCCTGCAAGGAAGAATTTGCAGAATTTACAAAAGAAAAAGGATATGTCACTCAAGAAGTGTTCACCTGGGATGAAACACAGCTCTTCTGGGAGAAGTTGATGAACAGAACCTGTATCACACAGAAGGAATAAGCAGTGCTGGTACACAAGGCCACAAAAGACAGATTGACATTTTTGCAAACTCAAGTGCTGATCTGAAGATTAAACTACTACTGGTGCACTGTTCCCAGACCCCTCATGCATGCAAGGAAGAGAATATGAAGAAAGTCAGACTGCCTGTCAAGGGCCACTGCAAATGATTGTGTCAAAAGGCAATTGTTCATAGAATGGCTGTATGAGATGTTCACACCTACTATTAAGATATATCTGACAACTAACTGCCTGAAAGGTGCATCTTTCTGATAGGAATTGCCCTGGGACAGCTTGGTAGATGATATGGATGCTGACTATAGCTTCATAAAGGTCAAGTTCCACCCTCACAACATGACACCTCTTCTGCAACCCATGGACCAGCAAGTGATCTGCAAGTTTGAGAAGTTCTACCCAAAGGTGCTCTTCACCAAGTGTTTTAATGTCAGGGACCAGATATTATTGACTCTGAAATAGTTCTGGAAGAAACATGTCAATGTTCTGTTGCATCAACCACACTGATAAAGTCTGGGAAGGTGTCATGTACTGGAACTTAAAATTCAGCCCAGAAGAACACATGGCCAGAATGTGTCACTGAATGTGACTTTGAAGGGTCTGATTCACAGGCAGCGGAGGAGATTGTGTCCATGGTCAAGAATATGCATCTGGACATTGATGGTGCAAACATAGAAGAGCTTGCTCAGGTCCTTCAGGAGGAGCTTCTCATAGAAGAACTTGCTGAACTCCAGAGTGAGAAGTAAAAGACACTTGTTAAGGAGTATTCCACTGAGGAAGAGGAAGACAGGGCAGAGGGGAGGTTTGCAGTGACGTGAGAAAATTCTTTCTGGAAAAGTGCAATGAGTGCCAGGATTTCTTTGAATAGTGCCACCCCAACTGTAAAGAAAAAGTGTGGAATCTGATGAATGATAACATGTGTGTCTGATTTCCAGAGGGTTATACAGTGTTGATAAAAACAAAGAATGTTAGATCTTTCATCAAATTTGACCCTGTAGATAAGAGACAAAGAAGAGAAGAAATGCTTAAAGAAATCTCCCCAATGTGCATTTGGAGCAGGACTCTTGAATAGGAACTCCCCACTTTCCTTCCTCCATGTCTCCTCAAGCAGGATTGTGTTCACTTTCTTAATACTGAATTTTACTGTACTTTCATATTTTATAGTAAAAATACACATAGTTCAGGACAGATTAACTTATTTACATTGAACATGATGGGAAAATTTTATTTGCGTTGTGATTAATTTGGTTTGTGACCAGAATCATGAACGAATCAAGTTCGTAAACCAGTGCATCACTATAACTTCCAAGCAAGAACAATTATCTCACTGAATTTTCTCTCAAAGCAATAAGATCTCTTCAGAGATATGAAACCAGAACTGAGATCATGATTTACTGGACCCTGGCCCACCTAATCTAATCTGCAAAAACTGACTTGATTTTTTGTGAACATGTCAGTTTGAATTAGAGCATCAGAGTACGCCGCCTACAGTTGTTTCACCTCAAGTCTCTTCCTACTCCTCCTTACTTTCTAACTCTGCCTAATAAATTTGCCTATACCTCCACAGACAAGTCCTGAAATTATTTTTCTATGATGAGAGACAAAAACTTACTTCATACACCTTTTTAAGGTACACATCTCCTTTTGGAAAGATGTCCTTGAACCCCATTCAATTAATTTCATGGTAAGAATTTTGAATACTTTTTTGTCTTGCTATGTTAGAATATTCCTCAAAATTTCCATTTCAACTCACTACCGTCAAGATCTACCTGAGTCTTTAAGAAATGAAAAATTTTTTTCAAATATTTGTAATTTAGAATACAGAACACTCCCTTTCTGGAGAAATTCTGCAAACTTAATTAATTAATTAACTTATTTATTTATTTTCCAGTACTGGAGATCAAACTCACAACCTCGCGCTTGCCAGGCAGGCACTTAGGCCACTGAGCTATACCCCCAACACTTGTATTTTTATGACAGGGTTTTTCTATGCCATTCAGGCTGGCCTTGTGCTCACTTTGTAGCCCAGGCTGGTCTCGAACTCGCAACAATCCTCCTGTCTCAGCCTCCCGAGTGCTGGGATTACAGGTGTGTGTCACCAGGCCTGGCTGCAAACTTAATTTAAACAAAGAGTAAAGGTACATAGGTGGATATTTCAAATACCCACATTTCAATTCTGTTTTCATTTATATTTTAAAATTTTTTTTATTTGTATGTCCTACTAGCTAGTTTTAAGTGAAAATGTCAGTTTATTCATCTTCCCCCTACTCTCCTAGTACATAACTCATTGATTTAATAAATATTCAATATTAATAAGTATCCATTGAATTGGAAAAGAATAAGTACTTCTTTCATATAGGTATTTGGATACCACAGATCAACCTAGACAGGTACCAAGAATTAAATCTGTGGTAGGAATTTGGGAGCCAACTTCAGCATCAGATACACATACTATATATTACAGTATTTCCCTCAAATGAATTAAACTTTGTTTCCCTCCCTTGCATCCATCACTCTATGTGGATATCTATTGTTTAATTAAAACCACTGAAAGAAGAGAAATACTGGCTTCTAGTAAAGAAAAAAACTATGTTAATACCCTTGCTAATGACCATAGGACAATCATTCGTGATTACTTAAATAGGATCCAACAATTACTGAAATAGAACTACTGCAAAAAGGTTTTGTGGTAAGGGAACAAGATTGGGCTCAGTGCAGCAAAAGTGCTCAAGAACTCAACAGGAGTCACTGAAAGGAGAGTTACTAAGGTAAAACATCAAGAATAGGAAAATTCGTGCTTGATAAATTCAGTAGTTTCTTGCTTCACATAAGTCACCATGACAGAATTGTGAGGTCTGATTGTTATATGGTAGTTCTTTTAGAAATGGCTCACTGATCAAAAGTATTCCAGGTTCTTCTTGCCTCAAACAAAGAACTGGATGAGATAAGCCAAACATGGTGTCAATACTTTATTGGAAAAGTGTGGGGTGAATGAGTATATAAGCAACCAGCTCTGCAGAGTGAATAAGGGCTGACCATAGAGAGAAAAAAAGGACAAAAACAAAATGAAAAATACACATTGCACCTGAGAAACAAAAGTCAGGCAATTGTGGAAATTCATCCACTCTAGAGGTTTTCAGCAATGACTGGTCTTTTATGCCACACTTCTCTTGTGGAAATTCATGAGAAATTCTACATACAGGATCTTCACAGTGTCCTGGGATCTTGTAATTGACTGCTTATTTACCCCAGTCAGTTTTGGCATGGTCTATCTCCTGTATTACAAAGGTGAGAAATTTAATCAGATAGATAAAGTTGGGAATATTTCATACACTTATGAGACCAGATGCATGTGTAACCTGAACTTACTAGGGCAGGACAGACTTTGATGCAGGGGTAATGAGTTTACTGGGACTGGACTGAAGTTAAGGAGTATCTTCTTCTCCTCTCAGTCTTGATCATGATCTCCCTTCTAGTAAATAACTATTTAAGTGAGAAGAATTTTACCTATAAAATGAGGACAAAAAAAGCTAGCAAAACAATCCTTTGTGTTCTCCTATACACAAACTCTTCTTAAGCAAGGATATTTCAGTTGCTGATGGGGAATAAGAAGCATTGTGTCTATTTTCACAGGCTTCACACCAGTGATAGTTACCTTTTTAAATAAGAGTACTCAAACTCAATCCCAAAGCTCACTGACTTATTGTAAAGTGCCAACACTACAATTAAATCTGAATACTGAAGTTTTAGTTTAGAAAAATAAAAAATAAAAGAAACTCATACATTAACATCTTTTGTCTTGAAAGAAGAACAAATAATGTATGTGTCATAGGTTTGTCACAGATGGTCAAAACCATGGATACAAATTGCTCTGGAAAAAAGAATTACTGATCTTATACTGATTAGCTGTATGTTCTGCCGAAAGGAAATCATATTTGAAAAGATCAACAAATGGTAAATACAAAGGGGTTTATTGTAGTCCTGACTCCCCAAAATGATCCACTTTCATCCTTCCATCTTGAACATGAAAACACCCTTGCTTTTAAAAATTTTTTTTCCTGAAATCATTTGATACTGATAATGATGTTATCCTTAATTCTGTCTTCCACAATGGAAATTATCTTACTTTCATTTTTCTTATAGCTTAATTTTCTATTATTAAAGAAGACAAGTGAATATTTTGCACTCTTTTATTTGGGAATTGCTCTTTTTAGCGTTTATTTTATTTCTGATTTTTATTCTGAGTGCTGTTGATTTTCCATAGGGGCCTGTTGAATCCTATGAATGTCAAGGCCACCAACCATGGGACAGCCTTTGAATTCCTTCAGAACTTCCCTTTCTGCAGTTATTCCCTACTTGTTAAGATAACTTTCCATTGATCTGTTTCCTCCCTGTTTAAACTTCCTCTTAGGCCCCTCACTATCTGTTTACTCACTCAGCTACTAACTCCCATTCACTTTAAATTCCTTTTTATTAGGAGTCCTGCTGACTCTACCATGCTCTCATGCTGTCTCTTGGCTACTGGCTTCTCTAAAAGGTTTAGATTCTTGATCATCCTGCAGATGATAAACTGAAATTTCATTCCTTCATTTTTGTTATTCATTTTCAGATTGAATTAAGCATTTACAACATCTTTTATTTTACAGAAGTATTATTAATATTTGTAGGTAGATTATTTATAAGTAACTAATTAACTCAAACAGAAATTGAGAATTAAAATGATGATGGAATTACCTAGTATACAATTTAAAGAAGTTAACATTCAGAAGCATTAAGTATGTGAATTAGGTTTAAGTTGTAAGTTACTAAGTGAGCTAGGAAATAGATCTGCTCTTCTAATTGGTTAAAGTACTTCCCACATTTCCACTATAAATAATGTATTAGTATATCTATGCATTAATAATAAGTCATATTGAATGATAAGAGCCATTACAATTTATAACTCTACTAATAAACAGTATTTCTTAACTTATTAAATACTCAAATTCTCAATTTTAGTATTATTTTTCAATAACCTGTGAGATAAAGGAAATGATACCTTCACTCTCAAGTGGTATCTCAAAACCTGGACTATTGGTAGATTACCAATTAACTAAATATTGGTGGTTTACCAATATTTAAACATGGTCATCAGAGCTATTTGGCTTTATTTTCATGAGGTTTTTTTTTTTTTTTCTGTTTTCTTTTTCTCTGTACTTCAACCAAAAAAGTACTAATGTCTTTCCTGAATAATACAAATGTTTGCTTTAGGACTTATTTTAGTTTCTTTTATTCTTGGGTAGGGCAGGAATATTTCACTCAATAGCATCAAGATCTCTCAATGGATCATAAAATAAAACTGACGAAGACATTTAACAGATAAAAGTCTTTAAGGAAAGAAAGTCTAACAAGGATAAGAAAATCTGTATATTTTTAGTTAAGTTTGATGAAATAGATATTTGTGGAAAAATATGGTTGAATCAAATGGTTATGAACTAATGGCAAAAACTTGGGGAAGTTAATAATACATTTATTTGTTCCTTGTGTCTTTAGAGACAAGGATATTTCTTCTTTCCAAGTATAAAGTGGGCATCTCTAACAAAGTCTTATGACTTGCTATAGAGGAAAGTTGGAGAATTCATACTTGATTATATGGATTCTCTAAGGAAGAAGATTGCATCTGAATTTCATTTAGCTTTAAATATCTATATTCTAAGGTTCCATATTCTTGGGTAACATGACTGGTGCCCTGTCACTTGAAAAAAAATCTTGATCTTAGGTTCGTCGACTTGAGAAATGAATTGTAGACTTGCCTAGCAGAAATAATAAACAATTTAGAAACATTAAAGCACTGCTCTAGAATTTCTAGTTCACTTGCAATACTAAAGTCGTCATCATGCAAAAGTGGGTTATTTATCTTTTGTCTTGAAGGTCTAACCTAGGAGTATTTTCTTAGACAATACCCATTTTAGAAGAGAGAGAGAGAGAAAAAAAAGGAAAAAAAAAACAAGCAAAAGTCTACTGACTAATAGGCATATTTTCTAAAATAAAACCAATTCCCTATTAGTTTAACAGTATTATTAAATGCCTGTTTGTAATTATGTTCTTTATTATCTGCCTTTCTGTATTTATAGGACTAAATCATTAACATTCTAACCCAATTAGTAGTTGCTTCCATCACTTCATTTTCTATCAGCTGCCTCTGAGGTATGGCTTTTTAGTTTATAGTTAAATATTTCTCTGTGAGGAATTCTGTAATTTATGCCCGTTGGCAAAATTCTGAGATGGTAGGAGCATGACTCTTATCATTTTTTCAGGCTTTGAAATAACGTTCTGTACAGAAATGGACTTCCTACTAGTTTCTTTAATTAGAGCAGCATTTTCAAGTTTCAAATACATAGATTTTTTTGCCATTTCTTTGAACTTAAGTGGAATAGTAGATTTGTACAAAATATTCTGTGAAACTTCAAATTATATATTTTATTAAAAGTCTTCTTTTAGTTTATCCTCATGATTAACAAAGCATGGAGTGAATATCTGTGTATATATTATTCTTACACTATTGTTAACTGCAGATTGATTCACTCAAGTCTTCTAACAGTAACCTATAATTCTGTTATTATATTTATAGTTATATCCTTAAAATATTTTTAAACTAAAAGCCTCTCATATGAGATTCAGAAACAATTACAGAATTATGACTAATCAACCAGAAACTCAAAAATTAGAATTTTAATTTAAAATTGTTTTTAATATCATTATGAGCTTAACATAGAAACACACAATTTAATTTTATATACTGTTCTGAAAAATAAAAATAATTTCTTAAAGGTGAGAAATAGGAACTAGACTACATTCATTTTTATTTAAGTCAATGAATAATTCTAAACATGTAATGTTTCGGTCGTCAGTACCATTGGGGAGCTGGTTAAGAAGCAAATCTAACCAGATCTAGTGAATTAGAAACTACAGGCAATTTGGCTTCATTGCAATTTGAGAGCTACTGGTTTAAATAAAGCAATAAGCAATGAAATAATTGCAATGGAGGAACAATGGATTACAAGTATGCTCCCAGCACAGTGAACGTCAACATTACTTTAGACCTGATAGCCACAGGTGTGTAAATTTAGACCTACTGAATCAGAAACTCTGAAACTAGGACCAGCAATATGCAGTTGCTAAAATAATGCCTACATGGTTTTAGTACGCATCAAAATTTTAGAACTGTGCCCCAGAGAGAACCATTATAGCAGTTACTAAACTTAAAAAATAGAAAAATAGAAAGGGAGGAAAAGGAAAATTGAAGGAGAGAAAGAGAGAGGGAGTGTAAGTGAATAAGGAACAACTTTTACTTTAAATTTACTCACAATTTAGGAAATGAAGCAGTTTCTTAAAAATTGTTAGTATTTCTGTTAGCTTTATTTCACTGTGAGAAAATAAAAAACTGATCGATTTAAAGCAAAGAAAGCTTATTTGGCCTATGATTTTAGTAGTTTCTGTCTACAACCAATGGTCTTGGTGCCATTGCTTTTGAGTCTGTATCAGGACAGAACATCACAGTGGGGAGCTTTCAGGATAGTACAGATGCTTACTTCATCACACCTGGGAAGCAAAGAGAGAGTGAGGATGGTTAAGTTTCTCCTTCATGGGCACAGCATCAGCAGTCTTACTTCATTCCACTGTGCTCTGCCTCCTAAGAGTACCAGCTTCCCAGTAACTCCAAAGCCTAAAGACTAAGGCTTCAAAACACAGGCACTGCCAGGCATGGTGGCTCACACCTGTAATCGCAGCACTCGGGAGGCTGAGACAGGAGAATCGTTGTGAGTTTGAGACTAGCCTGGGCTACAAAGTGAGCTCAGAGACAGCCTGAACAGCACAGTGAGATCCTGTCTCAAAAAGACAAATGCTGGGGATTTAGCTCAGTGACTTAAGCGCCTGCCTGGCAAGCACAAGGTCATGAGTTCAATCCCTGGTGCCACAAAAAAAAAAAAAAAAAACCAGACACTAAGGGACTTATTATTGCAGTTAAACTATAATCTGGAAGAAGGACATACATGAGTTTCTTTGGAAATATTATAGGACTAGTTAACACCTGATATATATTCAAAAGGGTTTATATTGAATGAAAGCTTTTGAAGTGGATTGGTAAGTTTTAGATAAGATCTATCTGACTTACTTCACCACTGTTCTTTGCTTCCTCAGGTTTAGATTTTTATTCCAGATTTTGTTTGTTGCTGACATTTTTAGTAGTGAAAACAGTGGTCTTCATCACTACAATGCTCATAAAATCAGATAAAATTAGGAGGATTTTTAATATTTCAAGTTATGTATATATTCCTCAATTAAGTTCCAACACACAGTTCTGTGTGCTACAGAGGTTAGTCATAATTTTGCTTTGTTAGATAAGGAAATTGAATCATAGATGCACAAATTAGTTACCTTTACTGTTGGCATTAATGAAGGGAAGAAGTGAGAGTCCATATTCTACACTTATATTCCACAGAATCTTTCATTCATTATTCACATTTTTTTCTCTACACAAGTGAAAAAGGGCCAAGCATCTACAGTGAAAATTACAGACCATTTAAAAAAAGAAATCAAAGAACACAGAGATGGGAAAAAAATTCCCATGTTGGTAGATTGAAAGAAATAATATTGTTGAAATGGGGAAATTACCAAAACTAATCTACAGCCACAATTTAATCCCCGTTAAAATCTCAATGTTATTCTTCACAGAACTGGAAAAAAAAAGAAGCAAAAATAAACTAAACAAATATGGAAACACAAAAAATCCAAATAGTGAATCCAATCCTAATAAAAATGTATGATGATGGACATATTGCAATACTAGATTTCAAAATAAAATATAGAACAGTAGTATTTAAAGCAGCATGATTCTGACATAAAAAAGATACACAGACCAACAGAAGTAACTTCCTGCTGCATGAACAATGTGATTCTTGACAGAAGCCAAAAACATATATTAGAGAAAGGACAATCTATAACAAATAGTTCAAGAAACAATGATTAGTCTTATGTAACAGTTTGTAACTACTTGTACAACAATAAACTCAAAAAGGAACAGAAACTTAATTTTAACAACAGAAACTTTGAAAATGCTTGAAAAAATGTAGGAAAAACTCTTTAAGATATAGACACAGGCAAAGACTTCCTAAATGGAGCCCCCAATAGCTCTGGAAATAAGATCTGACAAATGGTTTTTCATCAAATTAAAAAGGTTCTTAACAAAAAGCAAATAACAGAGAAGAGAGCTCCTACAAGAAAATCAACATACGGTGTTTTTCTCTCCATGAGAAAAAAAATAAGTTCAAATTTATTTAAAAGTTTCCCACTACTGGATATTTTATGTTCTACTTCATAAGAATGCAGCAAAATGAAACAAAATATTTTATTTAACTCATTTTGAGAAAATCTCACACAGTTATTCTTCTGACAGAAAAGTAATATGCAAAATACATAGATAATTCAATATATCAGCTACAAAACAACAAATAATCCAATCAAAATGAGCAAATTAACTGAACACTTTCCAAAGAAAAATATCAAAGAACTAGTAAATACATGAAAAAATTCAACATCTTTAGTCATTAGCAAAATGCAAATCAAAACTATATTGAGATTCCATCTCACCCTACTCAAAATGACTATGATAAAGAGTTCTTATACCTTGTTGCTGGAAATGGAAATTAGACAGCCACTATGGAAATCACTGTAGAGTTTTCTCAAAAGACAATAAGCAGCATTACCAAATGATCCGTATGTATTACTCCTTGGAATGTACCCAAAGACTTAAAGTCAGTATATAATAAAGCCACCTGCATACACACATTCACTGCAGTACAGTTCATAACAGAAAAGATATGGAATCCCTAAGAATGTATACATAACAGGATATTATTCAACTAAGGAGAGGAAAGAAAGAAATCATATTATTTGCAGGTAAATGAGTTGAACTGGAAACCATCATGTTACGTGAAATAAGCCAGATTCAGAATGTAGAATATTATATAATTTATATGAGAAATCTACAAAAGAATTCTTTAAAATAGATGACATGAAAGTAGAAGCAAAACTATTTAAAAAATAGGGAAAGTAAGAGCAAAGAAACAGGAGTAATAAGGGAGAGAAAAATCAAAGAATATAATATGTATTCATATATGTGCCAAAATTAAACTTACTGTTTTCTATAATGAATATGCACTAATTAAAAAATACACAATGTACTTTTAAGAAATGGCACAATGAATACAAATATTCTGCAAAATTAATGTGCATACATGTATAATATTTTCAAAGTAAAAATGAGAGAGAAAATATTTTTTCACTAAATATATACAAAAATGATGAATAACTCACAGTCCACTATTTCTCTTTATGAAGCCATTAAATTAACATAATAGTTTTAGTCTTCTGCATGTGGAAAAACAGCTTTTCCAGCACCATTTATTAAAGAGACTATCTTTCTGTCAATTAAAATGCTTACATATTTGGTACCTTTCTCAAAAACAAGGTAACCAAGCATGTTTGGAGTTTTTGTTTGTTTGTTTGTTTTTGCATCATCTAGTCTGTTCCATTGATCCTCAGGTCTAGGAGGTTTTTTGTTTGTTCTTTTGTTTTGTTCTGTTCTTCTCTACCATGCTGATTTTATCACGGTAGCTCTATAGTATAATTTCAAGTCAGGGATTGTGATGCCTACCGCCTTGCCTTTGTACTCCAGAACTGCTTTTGTTATTCTAGGTCTCTTCAGGTTCCAAATGAATTGTAGCATCGTTTTCTCTAGTTCTGTGAGGTATGCTAGTGGTATTTTGATTGGGACTGCATTAAATATATACAACAATTTTAGGAGTATGGATACTTTCACAGTTAGTTCTTCCTATGCATGAGCAAGGAATATCTTTCCATTTTCTGATACTGTTTTTGATCTCCTTTTCCAGAGTACTGTAATTTTCACTGTATAGATCAGTTACTGCCTTTGTTAGATTAATTCCAAAGTATTTCATTATTTTTGGATGTTATTGTGAAGGATGTCATTTCACTAATTTCTCTCTCAGTAACTTTGTTGTTTGTGTACAGAAATGCTACTGATTTTTGAGTGGTGACCTTGTATCCAGTTGCACTATTGAATTTTGTTTTTGATCCTAGAAATCTTGTGGTGGAATTTTTGGGGTTTTCTATGTAGAGTATCATGTCATCTGCAAATAGTGATAATTTAATTTCTTCCTTTCCTATCCTATTCCTTTTATTTCTTTTTCTTGTTTAAGTACTCAGGGTAATGTTTTCAGAATTATATTGAACAGGAGTGGTGAGAGTGGAAATTCTTATCCTGTTTCTGATTTTAGAAAAAAAGCATTCAGTTTTTAACCATTTAGTATGACAAATGATGGTGGGGTTGTGGGGAAAAAAGGAAACTTTATTCACTTTTGGTGGGAGTGTAGACTGATGCAACCACTGTGAAAATCAGTATGTAGTTTCCTCAAAAACTAGGATTACACTTCCCATTTGGTCCAGCTATTCCCCTTCTGGGTGTCTTCCTAGAAGAATAAAAAACATCATACCAAAGCAATATATGTGCACATGTGTTTATAGCAGCACAATTTGTAATAGCTAAACCTTGAAAACATCCTAAATGCCCATCAACTGAGTAATGGATTAAAAAAGATAATTCTCTGTTTTATACAATGGAGTACTACTTAGCCATAAAGAAGCATTAAGTTGAGACTTTTATAGGTAAATATATGTAATTTGTGTCCATACTCATAAGTGAAATAAATCAGACTAACATATGTAAACATCACATTGTCTCCATGGAGAAGCTGAAACAGTAAATAAGGTCCAAAATGTACAATAGATTCTGAGAAATAGGAAGAAACTACTCAAAAGGAAAGAGAAATTGGGAGGAGGGAAAGAAAAAAGGATGGGAAAAGGAAGAAACATAAGGTAGCTAAGATAGTTATACTATTGTTTCTCTTATTTCAATGAAAAGAAAGTCTTGTGCTAATATCAATTGGACTATTTTTCATGCCTATATTTTGAAATCTGA
>RJWT010033157.1:0-13967 GCA_004365215.1 Cuniculus paca
AATGTACACATATTTCAAAATGCCTCAGATATAAAAGGACTCCTTAGGGTTTGTTTTTCTGAGGAACTCAAGGGAAATTAAAATCCTCTCATAGTAGCAAAAGAGAACCGGGGAGCCTCACAAAAAGGCCAAGATGGGAAAATGTAAGTTATGCTCCCTTGTCTGAGGGTGAAGAGTGCGGGTTCCCCATGCTTCTTGCTGGCTTGCTAGCCTGGGCTCCACTGTGACAAGAAAGACCTCTCTCGAGAGGGAGCAGATTAGCTACACAGCCTCCTTAGCTGGGGTGAAAATAGTGGGGGCTGCTATACCCAGGAGCTCTGCAAACCCTCATTCAGTTCATACAGGTACTGACACAGGAGGAAGAGGAGGGCGAGGAAGAGAAAGAGGAAGAAGAGGAGGAGCAGGAGGAGGCGGAGCAGGAGGAGGCGGAGGAAGAGGAAAAGGAGGAGAAGGAGGAGTGGCTCAGCCATCACTTAATTCTGTCATGACTGTCCTGCCAGACTGGTCGCCACTTTACCCAACTCCCAAGTGACCACCAGTCAGTGCCCCAAATGGTAGATATCTCTGATCTTCGGTTCTTCCCCAGTCTGTTATCCTGTGTCACACTCCACAGCTAGCTCCTCCTAGAGTCTTCCTTTTCCATCTTAGCTACTCTCTTTTCAGATCAAGGAGGCTAAATTTGCTAGTTTATTGGGTCTTTGTCTTCCTGCTACAAGAACCCCAATTATTCTGAAGGCTTTTTAGATTTTTCTGAATAGAGAAAGGCTCATCAAACAAACAACCAAAATGCAGAAAAGAAATACTCAAGGTACCATCAATGTACAAAAAGGGAAAGGGAATTAATGAAAAGGACCATCTCATAATATTAGGAACGGTTATTGCTGGCTGTTCATTCTTTTAGGTGAGCCCCTGTAGTTTTCAAGTGCATTGCTAGCAGGAGCAGAGAACCAGTTAGAAAAATGATCCTGGTGTTCAGAGAACATCACACTTTGCCTTTCTTTGTAACTCCAAAGTAAAACACAGGGACATCTTTGGTCATTGCTATGTGTCAGGATCGGGTTAGGTAAGGAAAGGAAAGAAATTTCTCCAGTGCCACATCGAACACTTCAAAGCACGTTGAACTTGGTTTGGCAAATAAGATGCCCCAAGGCCAGCCCCAATTAAGATCACTTTTGTGTTAATGGCTAAATGGATCCTCCATCCCTTGCAGACTCATTACGTTTGATTGAGGGCTTCCTTAAAAGCTCTTCTTCCACAGTGACTTTTAAAGGACCACTGACCTTGGTCGACTGATGCTATAGTCACCCTATGAATTGATTAGATAGTGCTGCATGGTGCCTTTGGGACACTAGGTTTGCAGGACCCCCTGCAGCCCTATCCATAAATCAGTGGGCAGGGATGGCAATCACAATATCCTGTTGTTATTTTTGTACTATAGCCCCTCTGTGTGATGCAGTCCCTATTTTATGCCAGTCCGAGTTGGCATATTTTTTTTTTTTCTGCTCAGGTGGTTTTTCTTTATTCTTCTCCAAGGCATCCTTGCTCAGTGATTGCTAAGTCTGGGGCCATTCTGTCGCCCCTGAGTTGTCCCAGAGGGTGTTGGTGTGTACTCTGATGCCTTCACAGTGGGAAGGCCAGGCCCGAAGGATTGCTGAAAGCAAATGAGTAGAACTATTAGAAATGACAATAGGAGTGAGAGAGACAGAGAGAGAAACATTGGGCGAAGTCTATGGCTGAGTTGTCAGAATTTTGTGCTTGAACACTTTTGAAAACATGGTATGTTGATTACAGAACCATCCTGTTCAGCAATGCACGGTATCATACATGTATGTGCATACCTGTGTGCGCTCATCTATCCCAGATACATTTCAAAAGCACACAGAGGCTTTACCGTGACAGGCTTGAGAAGATGGCTTCTTTCGTGTGCACAGATCTTGATCCAGATGTTGCCTTCTCTCTCTGCCTTTCGGCTCTAACTGTGACCCAGAGGCAGACCAGGAAGAGGTAATGGAAGGGAGAGAAAGAAACCAAGAGTCACATCATTACAGCTCATATAAATAGAAGTTTCGGTTAAAGGATCCCAAAGGAAAACAGGTTACAGGGAGGCTCAATGAATGTGGGCTTCCGAGAAAAGGAGAGAGTTTAAATTTGCTTCACCAGAATTCTCTTAAAAGGCTTAGTGAGTCAAACAATCTAATGCCTGGGTTTGGCTCTGGCTCCTCAAGAAATGAGTTGCAGCACCTTGGACAAGTTATTTAACAACTCTGCACTTTCCTACTATAAATTGAGTGATAGTTGCATGTACCTCATAAGGTCATTATTAGGATCAATAAGCTAATAAATGTAAAATGCTTAGAACCATGCCTGGCTTGTAGTATGTGTGCAATAAATGCTAGCTCTTATTATTTTTGTGCCCTTTATCTTTAACTGACATTTGGTCAGAATTTTCTCTTAAAAGGTCAGGTGTTTGTATCGGAAATTTTCTTAGAAGGTTGCATTGCGTCCTCCACCCCATTTGTCTTGGATTTATAGCAGCTGCTCTGCATTTTGAGATTTCTTTTAGCAAGTCCAGATCTTCCAGCCTTCATTTTCTTCTAAATGTCAAGAAAGCCTTCACTATTGGAGTAATAATAATAGCAAACATTTACCAAGTCCATTTTATATGCACCGGGCTTTCCATGAATTAATGCTTTTCATGTGTTCATGCATCTGCTCCCCATAATAGTCTTACGACATTATCCCCACTTGACAGATAAAGAACTTGGGACACACAAAAGTGGAAACATCTTGCTAGAGACTGACCCCCTCCTGGCTAAGTCAGCAGCCAGAGCCAACAAGTTTGACTTTCCTCTGGCCAAATAAAAATGCCTAATACATCTCAGGGCTGGTCACTAACCAGAATTTTTGAGTCATTGGCTCATCCATGACAATATGAGATTTATTATCAAAAGTGCAATGCATTGCAACCATCAAATTAACTGTGGTCACAAATGGATTTTCTAGTAGTGGTTCTTGCTGATTCATCTCCACGTGATTTATCTGTGAGATCCTCTCTTTCAGTATTAATGGCCTCACACGTAAGGGAATGGATCTCACATTTTTAAACCCCCCTTGGTACCCATAAAAGCCTTGGGTGAAGACCTTCTTTGATTCTGGCATTCCTTTGCTTTCCCACATTCAATGAGCTGCTGACTGTTCTCAATCCATCTCCTTGCTTGGGCAGAAGATACTCTGCTACCATGCAGGGAGTCAGTAGAACGAATTGACTAGAGTTGTGCTGTTCAACTATTTGCCAAGTATGTAAAGAAGCCTGAGCATTGGAAATAACACTTTTCTTAAAGAAGTGTTTCAGGGTTTCCTGCCCTCAGTGTAGTTACCGTGGTCCTATGATGCTTGGAGGTGGACCTTTTGAAGAGAAACTCAGTCTCAGAATGAGAGTTGGCCAAACGGATGCTGCAAAACAATAGGCCAATGTGTCCCAAGGGTTAAGCCTCGGTTCTCTAGTGCTTTTCCTACTTTCAATGAGAATGTTCTTTGACTGAATTCATCAAACTAAAATCGTCCATCTTAATGCACACTTTTGGTCAATATTTGCTTATTTACTTTAAATTTCTTTAATCCTTTTTGCTTTATTCTTATCTTTTTTACTATATCTCATCTAAGTTTTTTAGTTTGCTGTTTCATCTTGTTTATTTTACACCATGCTATCACCTTTTATCTAAATTGTATGCACTTGCTTTATATGTGTGCTTCCAACTTTATTTGCACTTTATTTTATCTTTAATGGCAAGAGAAGATGCAGGTAGGCAGTGAGCGACTGAAAGCCACTCTTGAATCCAACCAAGAGCCAGAAATTGGATTCTTTTCCCTTTCCAAATACTTTAACAAATAGACCTTTGAGTTTCCCCATGCTCATTTCTTTTTCTTTCTGAAAATGAAATTTCAGCTTAAAAGATATCAAGCTTAATTGTATAGCTACATCTGTCAGCATCAAATTCTTTTTCCTTTACTCTACCTTTCAGGGTGATGTTTATTTTAGGTTCCTTTAGCATTGAGTTAGAATGGTACTATCTCAATATTGGCTAAACTTTCTAATCACTTTCTGATCAAAATCTGACAACTGCTAGATATGCATTAGGACTTGCACATAAAACATAGGAAAAACCCAAATAGAATAGTGTCCCTCTCCACATTTCACCTTCCTCTAACATTTCGCCTCCCACCCTGTTATGGTTTAGATCGAAAATATCCCCTCAACATCTCGCAAGTTTGGAAAGTGATTAGATCTTGAGGGTGCTGTACCCATCCCTGATGAGTTCAGTAGCTGAAAGTGCTCTCAGAGATAGGGGTTGGTTAGAGGTGGGTCCCTGGGGGGATGACCTGGAAGGCCTCTCTCTCTCTCTTTCTCTTTCTCTTCTTCCTTCCTTCCTTCCTTCCTTCCTTCCTTCCTTCCTTCCTTCCTTCCTTCCTTCCTTTTTTTATGACCCTGGGACATTTGCACAGAGCTACACTCCCTGCTCTTTGTTATTTATTTATTTATTTATTTTATATTGAAACTAAATTGCTAAGTTGCACCAGTTGGACTCAAACATGCAATCCTTCTGACTCAGCCTCTAAGAATTCTGGGGTCACTGGCATGTGCCACCAGACACAGCCAGAAGATGCATGTATTCTTGTTTCCAGCTTCTCTCTCCCTCTTCCTCTTCCTCTTCCTCTCTATCTCTCTTTCTTGGATTCTGGGCTACAACTGTCCTCTGTCAAGTCCTTCAACCATGAGCTCGTGCCTTGGAGCCAACTAACCTTGGCCTGAACCCACTGAAAGCTGAGCTAACTAAACTTTCCTTCCTTTAAGCTGTGGGTATTGGGTGTTTTGTTGCAGAGACTAGAAAGTGACTAATACACTCCTTTCCTTTTCCAGGTCTCCAGCTCACACAAAGCCCTCTTGACTGTTCTCAGGGCACTTTGGTGATTGAATAATTTTTCTCTCCAACTTGAGTTTCTTTCTTGTGTTTCCTCATTGTAAACATCTTTCACACTGCTTGCTTTAAATGCGTTCATCTTCTCAAATGCCTTCCAGGCTTCCTGTGGTCCCTGTAATAAAATCCAGACTCCTCAGCCCAGAGTTTAAAGCCTTTGGATTGTCCTCTGCATCCCTTTCCAAATGCATCTCCAATGCCTCCCTCACAGCAACCAGAATAACCAAGTGGAACGGCTGCCTCTTCTTCACTCATGGCTTAACTATGCAACCCATAGTTGCTTCTCTTGATGGCTTTTTAAATAAAATTTTTCTCCATTCACTAATATTCATTGTATACCCTGCAACAGCCCTTTCCCCAGTTTTTTGATTTACCCATATTTTCCTATATTTTTATGATCTTTCCTGGAAACATACTATTTGATGGAATGAGTGTGGACCTTGTTACTAGATGGAACTTGGTTAAAATTCTGGTTCCAATACTTAGTCCTTTGACCCTTGGTAAGTTATTTATCATCGTGAACCCTGTTTTGAAATTTCTAACATGAAGATAATACCATTTACGTCACAGTGTAGTTTTAAGGATAGATAAAATTAAGTCTTAAATCCTGAAATATTCATGGGTTGCAAAAGCACAAGTCTCTCATTTGGTATTGGAAGAGAGGGAAAGATAGGAAGGGGCTCTGGTACTGTTAAGAGTGATGAAGTCCTAAACTAGGCATGGTGGGGAGTTTCTGTAATCTCAGTACTCAGGGAGGCTGAGACAGAAGGGTTGCAAGTATGAGCCCAACATGGGTAACTTAGCCATTTACTGACACTCTGTCTCAAACTAAAGAATAAAAAAATCTCAAATTCTCAAATTCTTGCTTGATACCATTAGGTTTTCTAGATTTTAAAAAAACATTATCTGGATTTTAAGGAATGTTTTATGTAGGCAAATATACGCTTTTTTTTTTTTTGGTCTGAGAAATTCTGAAGTGATACTAGGCTGATCGTCTGGAAAACAAATCAATGTGCACAATTATCTTTTTATAATTGTGATTTCGTTGGAGTAATCCTAAGTTGCAACTTTTCTGATGTGCAGTGTATTAAGCATCTGAAATAAATTTAAAACAATAAAGTATCCAACTAAGTCAGCCTTGGAAGTGATGTTAGTTAAGTTGGCAATTCCAACCTGTGCAAGGAAGTGGACGAAGACAGGGTTTCTGAGGGGAGATGTGGAGAGGGTACCAGTTAAGCAAGTGCTTGTGAAAGGCACACATTCATTAGGACAGGGGAAGCAAGCAGAACTTCTATGAGTGTCCCAGCTTTATGGGCGGGGACTAGGCCCACAGCGAGAGGAGTAGAGTCACCGCTTCGCTGGCACTGCGTGGGCAGCCTGAGGTGCCCTCACAACCGGAAGTCAGAGGGGAGCACTTCCGGTGCACCTGCCTTCAGCCTGAAACCTACCTCTCTCTCTGGGATCTTTCTACACTAATGCCACTTCAGGTGGGATAAGAACACGTTGGAAGGGACGATACTGCACTTTGAAAAACATTTATTGCTCACAAGATATATCAAGAATGTGGAAATTGCTCCATTTCTCTTTGCTTTGTTCCTAGGAACTGGGGAGACAGACTTTTAAAAAGCTTCCTTAGGGCTGGGGATTTGGCTCAGTGGCCTAAGCGCCTGCCTGGCAAGCATGAGGTCATGAGTTCGATCCCTGGTGCCGCCAAAAAAAAAAAAAGCTTCCTTAGCAACCGGGACATTGAGGGACTCAGCAGCTGAGAGGAGAAGAAAGAAATAGGCACAGTGACCCAGTGTCCCAGTCGCTGCCATGTGGGGGGGGAGTCCACCAGTATGTTGAAACATTTCTTTGATATCACCAAGTACAGTATCTCTATGCCACGCACGCACCTCAGTGATTTTTAAAATGTTTCAGATGGGCATATATATGGATGGTAATTATAGTTTCATAATTGTAACTATATCACTGAGTACTTATTGTGTGCTCGTTTATTGGCATTATCTTAAATATGTAAGGGAACTCTACAGCACATATATTATTTCCCCTTCGGAGATGCAGAAACAGTAGCTCAGGGGACCTCAGTGACTTGATCAATCCAACTCCACATGGCAGAGTCCCAGGCAGAGTCACCGTTCTGAGAGCTATTATTAAAGAAATGAATAAAATGGTACTTGGCACAATATGAAATCATCCAGAAGAGTTTAAATCATGTAAACTTTATAATCATCATGTTACAGGGAAATGTTTTACTTGCTTGAGCTTTTAGGTTTAACACTCTTCATTTTGATCAAAATATTATCAGGGTGTAAAATGTCTCACTTTTGTTTGCTGACTGAGACTACATCCCCATTAATGCGTGCTTTCCTTAGGAGTCAAATGCATGCAAATGCTGATGTCACTGTCCTGCTCCGTGACCCAAAGCTCCTGGAGCGAGAACGTCAAGGGATCAGGAATTGTTCTGGGGTAGAATCTGAAACTTAGAGAACAATAAACACAAAGATGGTCAGAACAGTAATAAACAAGGCAGTAGTGGCCCTGGTGGCAACACACAATGAATCTTAAGGACTGAGCTAGAAGGCCAGGACTCTTGCCTTGCGCTATGCATTGTGCTGGCTCAGCAGGCTCTGCTGGCACTAGAAGAAGACACCCATAAATCTGGAGCTAGGCAGCTGGAGAAAAGGGCCAGGAAGCAGGGGGCTGGCATCATCAGTACGCATGCAAGAAAGGAGAGAGAAAGCCAGAACAGAGCGAGAGCTCTGGGTAGGGCCTGCGGGGACAGCGCTGAGACCACCTGGGCATACGTCCCAGTTGTATCATACTGTGGCTCCTCTGAGTCCTCACATGGGCAGGGCAGATGGGCACTTCTGAAAGAACTGTGTGCTCTCCCGCCTGGTCCCATTTCTTAGTCCAACTGTTTCACGAGTCAAGGCACACCCTTTACATACACAGCAGTGACACAAATACACGGTACACACTCCAGAAATTGAATAGTTCATCCCTTTTCGGATTGGTGTCATTAATTTTAATGCTTGTCTTTGATAGAACAAACATTTTCATCTTCATTATACTGAAAGGTAGTTCTTCCAACCTCTCTCTAAAACATGTATCCATTTACGTTTTCAATTTACTTTGTGCTATTTTTCAAAAAGTCAGGTCAAGACCTAATTTCTAAAGCAATCTGAACAGTGTTTTATTGTTCACCAGTGACTTATACGGTTAAGGAATCCATCAGGATTTCTCTTTGTTGTTCTTTCTCTGGCGTCTCCTTGCCAATATCTCATTCTCTGTGGTTTGCTGTTCAGCGTCTTGAATAAAATTTCATGACAAGAAATGGGTGTTATACTTTAGAAAATGGCAACTTGATTTCAACAGCTACATAATTTCTTAGAATTTATGCTTCCTTATTGTGAACTTCGATCATGTAAATATCAAAAGGCATTCAAGCCCTTGTTGTATTTGAATACAACATCTACCTGCGTTGTAATAAGGTGCCATGTTTTCTCTTCAGCCCTCACAATGGTACCCAAATATTTATTTCTTAAAAGAAAATTACTTATCAGAATATAAATAGCACTGAAAACCAGATCCAGAAGTTATTAGGTTACTGAATAGATCATGTTGGTGGCAATCTTGTGGAGTCTATAAGATAAGCGGGAAGAAGAAAAAGAACATAACGCAAACATAGATTTTTCTACTTTAGAATGCAGTGATGAGTGATTCGGCTCAAGGCATATCATACAAAACTCTTTTAAGTCTTCAACATGCCTTAGGTTTAGGAAGGCATGCCATCAGTTTAGGAAGGGAGACAAGCATTTAAAGTCTCCGTAAATGGACAGAGGATGCGGGTTTCTCATTAAGTTAAATGACATTTGTTTCCTATGAATGCTAATTTCAGTAGGGCCTATAGGATCAGGAGTGGCCATGGTACTGTTCTTCGTAGAGTTCAACTCTTCAAGTTCCATTGTTTTGGGGACCATGAGAATGTTTTCACAGTGAAACAGATAACTGCCATGAGGCATGGGTTCAAATGAATGAATTCTATGACCTATCTCCATGTTTGGATTTTTCTCCATTTCTGTTATTGTCCCAGTTCATACTATGTGTGCTGAGTAACATCACATTAAATATATTAAATTTTCTGTAAATATACAAGTGCCCCTGATTACTTGCCCTGTGCCTCTCATCTTTAGAATAAGACATCAAGTCCTCTCCCACACAGTCTCTCCTTCTCTGATTTTCCCCTTGGAACTGTGTTCTTCACCCAGTGTGGGTACCTCAATGCATAGAATGCATACTAACCTTGCAAATGGTAAAATGACAACAGAGACTTGTGAAGTCCCTTTCTGATCATAAAGTGGTGCTTTTCACAGACTACTGAATTAATTCAATTCTTACATTATTAATAGCAGGTTTCTAGAGAATCAGAAGTATATTGATGGTAGAGGGAAGCTCTAGGGAAATTGGCAGGTATGAAATAACACTGGATGGGAAGTGGAGGACCAAAGAGAAGCAAGAACATGTAAGGAAAAACTGAAACCCATATCTGTCATTAGTTGCAGCCTCGGTGATGCCAGTGACTTTGGGAGAAGCAAGTGGCTTCTAACAAAGTGCTACATGTCAGACTAGGATGTGGAGACTCTGAGGAGGAAGA
The DNA here is from genome assembly GCA_004365215.1 of Cuniculus paca. NCBI lineage: Eukaryota > Metazoa > Chordata > Mammalia > Rodentia > Cuniculidae > Cuniculus > Cuniculus paca. The sequence continues at coordinate 9,634 of RJWT010033157.1, forward strand.
GCTGGGGGTAGTTTGAGGAGTCAGGGGTTTATATGCTGCTCACAGTGACATAGTGAGCTAGTAGATCAACAAATGTTTACACAAGCAGCCATATTTCCTTGCATCACTCAGTAGCTACTGGAATGCAAAAATGCCACTTTTTCACTTCCACTTTCCAAATCCTGTGTACGGTTAAACGAACAATCCTAATCCAGAAATATACAGGGAAGCGCTGTCTCAGACACTTAGTTCCAGCTTAGCTAAATTAATCAAGTACTACGTCATCACAGTCTACTTATTGTCAATATGGCATTCACACACAACCCATTTTTTGTACTTCTCCATTAACTCTCTTCCAAAATAAGATACAAATTATCTGCATTACCTTTGGGCAGCATTTATGCCTCCTTTTATTGAGCATTCTTGAGCTTAAATACTGGGATATAAGGTTAACTAATATGAGCATTCCTTTAGGAACTAGAAAAGGCATAACAAAGTGATGAATATGTCCACATATTTATTGATATCAAAATAAGGAACACATTAATAACTATTGGTTCTTATTCATATCTTTGGTCTTAGGTCAGGGATATAACTTAGCGGCATAAGTGCCTGTCATGCAAGCACAAGGTCCTGAGTTTGATTCCTGGTACCAAAAATAAATAAATAAATAAATAAATAAATAAATAAATAAATAAATAAATTTTAAAAAATCATTAGTCACATGGTTGTAGCTGGTATTTAAAATTATCTTTTCCACTAATAATTTCATATTCTCTTTGTTCTCAGAAAGAACCTCAGAGAGCAGTGGTTCCTTGTCAGGTGGGGTAACCCAAGACTTTTTTCAAGAAAATTATGAGCATTAACAGTCTATTGTTTTTAGACTTTTATAATTCTATATTAACTTTTATTTTAGGACATGGAATTATTAAGATGCTTCTCAGTGTATCACTTGTAGTAGGAGACTGAGTTTACCCTTCAAAGCCAGCATCGGTCAATTTAGCTGACAACTCCCTTCTTCACCTATAATTTGTCAGTATGAGGAGCCTAACATGCCCTCACTGCTGCACCTAATTCAAGTTTTAGTAGAAACATGACTGTATCTTCTGGTAGAAGCATTCTTCCCCTGGGAACTAAGGTCTCTGGACTAAGCCACACAAATTTGTAGGATGGAAGTGAAAATAGTTTGCCAACTTATCTCTAGAGATGAGAAGCAGACACTACTCAAATGAAAACACTCAATGACAAGCCCAGAAAATTATGCTCAGCATCATTAGTGATAAGGGAAATGCAAATTAAAACCACAATGAATGACAATGGTTAATCCATTAAATGAATAAAACTAGAAAGACTGGTGATAACAAGCATTGGTAAAAACATAGTAACTGATACCATTTTGATAGGAGTGTAAAATAATTGAAAAAAATTGATCATTTCTTATAGAGCTAAGTAATGAAATGTGTGCTGGTCACACTGACATAGTGAGCCATGTCATTACTAGAAATTTACTGAAAAGAAACAAAGCACTCATCTACACTAAGACATGCATGAGAATTCTGAGCAAAACATATAAAAGCTAAAATTATTAAAAAACCATGCCACATACACGTATTGCAATTCAACTGAACTTAGGTATGTGTGTGTGTGTTTGATGCAACATATTTCCAAAAGAAATTTTTACCTCATATAAGCAATTACTACCTTCATAGAAGCAATTTCAAGCACAAGGTAGATTAGAAACCTGAGCACAGGTTTATCAGACTCATCATCCCACTGTGTTCTCAATTCACTGTGATACCTTTCTATATCTGCTTCCCATGCTTAAATGTTGTGTAATTTCTCAGAACTTCTAGAAAGAGAATAATGCTTTTGTCCTAAACCCTGATCAGTTAGTGTTGGCCTAATGCATTGACCTTTGAATCCTTTCTATTGGCACAAGTTGCTAGTTATCTAGGAGATGAGCAGTGATCATCTCAAATCTTCCTTAGCTTATTCAAGCTTCTTATACCACCATTCCCCAGCATTCCGGTCCTCCTTGACTCATTTAATAAGGAAGTGAAAAGGTACATACCAGGAGAAATTGGGGCTTTGGAAACACAAAGGATATCTGTAACTTCTGCACATGAGTGAAGTCTGTTATGCCTGGTCTATTTCCACGTGGGGCTAGTGTGGATGTTTCCCATGGGCTATTTTGGGGGGCTTGTTTGGTGGATCAAGATGGCAGAGGGAGCTGACAAAATGGCCTCCCATGTGAAGCTAGTGTCAGAGGAAAATAATCTAAGCAAGAGCACAAATGAAAGCTCTAAGAATGAGAAGAAACAGCTTCAGAAAAAAGATGAAGGGTGCACAAGGCAAGCTAGGATGGGACAGGGAAGACATATTCAATTTAGTATATGTTTTCACTATCTAGGGACAACTTATGATTCCTTAGAAGGTTTAGGTAAAATTTCAGACTGGCAAAATTGTTATAAGACTCTATACCCTTAAGGCCAAGCACTACTTGTAAACAGTAGAGTAAAAGACGTATTCTGATGCACAACATTATCACATTTTCCATGGAAATAAAGATTATTGACTTTTCCCTTACTCATTCATTTCAGAAATACTATCTGACAACAACATTGGCAAGATATTGTGAATAAAGAAATGCTTCAAGCATGGTCCCTGACCTGAAGGAATGTACTGCTCATGGAGAGAAACACATCACAAGACATTTATAAAGTAATCAGTGTCAAATTACTAGTGGAAAAACAGCGAACCCCAAATCTAAGTGGTTTTACCCAAGTCTTTATATTTTTTGCTTATGTATTGCTGGCTCTTGGCTTGAGACCTTCAGAAGGCAGGTGTTTTCCATGTTGGTACACTGTTCTATCTGCTTCAATCTTGTGACAATTCCACGTCAACATTTAATTTCAGGGAAGAAGAGAGATTGAGAGTAGAGCATCAGAATATCACTTCCATCGGTATTTCATTGCCCAAGTAAGCTGTATGCCATGCTTCATTTCATGGGAAAGAAATAAAACCACCCCACATGCTGTAAGTAGATAACTAGTTATTAATGAAACCTGTTAGATCCTACCATCTGCTATAATGATAGAAGCATACTCAAAGAATTATGAGTTACTAGTCTGTAACAGAGGGCAAAGTGGTCAGTGCTTGTAACTTCTTCTAGTCATGGAATGGAGAAGTAACTGAAGTATCAACGTATATAGTAAGAGAGAAAGATCAGAAATTCAAATGAGAGTCTTCCCATGAACTCTAAGCTCTAATCTACATAATAAAAATATGAATTTTTGTATCTATTTGCACAAAGTCCTATGTGCAGCACAAAATAAACAGCAGGCATGATTCTGGCTCTTCAAGATCTCACAATATAACGAGGAAGTAAGGCAACCCAAAGAAATGAAATAAAAGCTGATCAATCTGATAACCCATGGTCTGGAAAGCTTTATTGCTTTCCTACATACATAGCACAATGATAATGATAACCTTGAGACTCTGCAAAACCCTAAAGTGCTCTCTGAATTATTAACAAAAGATTGAATTATTTTCAGTACAGTTTAGGTTTAAGGCTATTATTGAATTTTAATACTATACAATTGGCCATGTATGCATGGCCACATAGGATATGTTATAGATCTCAAATTACCTGAACCTTTGATGAACTAGAATACACACACTTGCTGATAATTTGTGCATAAAATTAAAAAGACAGATAAACACTTGCCTCCAGTAGCATCTGCACAAGAATTGCTTATGCATATTGAGCAATCATGGTAATTTTTAATGGGAAGGAGACAGAAGTGGTTAAGTAGGAGTTTGTATAAAATGGCTATCTGAAAAAGGTTAGTATGTTTTGCAGAAGATGTGAAAAGTATTTCTGTGCATAAAGAGATAAAAGTGGAGGAAGAATTTAGGGGGTAAAGGAGGTGATTTAGAGACAGAAATACGAGCATGGCCATATTCACTGTTTTGAGGTTACAGGAAAAGAATATATAAGAGAAAATAGGAAGAAGAAGAAGAAAGTTCCAGCAGTGGACTGTCTCAAAGCTAATAGCAAGGAACTTTTGTGTGCAATGTGCAAACTCAAGTCCATTCGCTTTGTCAGAAGATGGACCTGAAGATGCAGTTCTTGGCTTGGTTTATAAGATGGATTGGAGTAAGGAGAAATTTTCCAGTTTTGGGGGCTGGTGTGAAGACATACACAGATGCTCAGGAACTGTGAGAAGAGAACGTGAATCTTAAAGATCACAGAGAGGGGCCGTAGACTGGATATTCCTTGGGTTTCTGTCTAAGATACTCTCCTTCCACTATTTTAGTGATCATACCTATTGCAGTGATGGCCACTAGCATCC
>RJWT010033158.1:0-13965 GCA_004365215.1 Cuniculus paca
CTCTTCATATCTTTTCTCTTTCCAACTGACACTTTCTCCTCAGGTGAGTAATTCCAGTCTTGGACCTTAAATATTACTTACATGTTTATGACCCTCCACTTTAACTCTCTTTGATTCCAAAATCTTATATACAATCACCTACCCAAATGTCTGATTGGTACATCACACATAACATGACTAAAATAGAACTCTTGATTCTGTCCTTCCCTAATGGTACCCAACAAGCCCCCCACCATACCTCTCCCTCTGACTTGCTATTCTCATTTTCCTGTCTTCACTCATGGTTTCATTATCATCCCCATTGTTCAGTGTTTCCATTATTATTTCTCTTAATCCTTTTATTCAACTCATCTGCAAACCAGTTGATCCTATTAGTCCCAAATCTCAACCTTCAGGCATCTTCTCTGCTTCCATCTGAGGGCAAACTACCATGCTCTCCTGGCATGAGTTGGAATGGTCTCCCTCCCTGCTTCTATTCTTGGCTTCATGAACTCTATTTCCCCAAAAGGGAATCTCAGCATCACTTCAGGGAAATAAACTCAACAATGTGTTTCCTTGCTTAAATCCTCCAAGGGTCTCATGCTACACCATACTGAGCAGGCCCTGGCTTCCTTTCATTTCTGCCAGCATTTTAACATTGCTCGCACGTCAAGGAGTTGCTCTTGATTTTCTCCACTGCCAAGAAGGTGCCCTACTTCCCCGTGGCTGGCTCCTTCTTATTATTTAGGCATTGGCTAAAGAGTCACCTATCCTTTTCTAATTGTCCTACTAAAGCCTATCCAAACACTCACTATACCATGATCCTGTTCTATTTTTTAATAGCATTTCTTACTATCTGTATACATGTATGTATGTATGTATTTTCTGTGTGCCCCTATGAGAATGTAGGTTCCATGAAAACAAATACCTCTCTTATCTTATTCATCTCTGCACCTCCTATGCCACCTGTGCAGATCTGTTGAATGAGTTTATTATCTCTAAGTATAATGGCAGTTTGCAACTTGCATAGAATGGTTCACAGCAACTCAATGGTTAATCCAAATAACTCACCAGGAGCTAAGAAAGTGCTGGAACCAGGGGCAAATTGAAGTAGAATATATGTTCAGTTCTGTGTTCTTTCAGCCTTTTAAAGCACCTTCTCCAATCCCTGATCAAGAATCATCAGAAACTAATGGCAGGGTGAGCACACAGTCTTTCTTCTCTTCCCACCTCTAGTTTCCTAGTCTAACAGGAAAAGAGTCATTTTATCATGAGTGATTGGATAAAAACAAAGATTTTTCCTGTGCCTCAGCTTCCTCAAACCCAATACTGACTCTTTGATTTATTAAAACCCAGCCTGAGGAAGTCAGAAGGCTCCATTCAGAGCTTCCTCGGAGCAGATAAGTTCAATTTTACCTGTAGCTTTCCACGAGGAGGGATGAAAATGCCAAAAACAGTGCAGAAGACAGCTCCCTTTCCTTGGTATTTGTTTTGAAGGAAACACCTGATAGCAGAAATGATCTTTGACTGTACCTCTCTGGTGTTGCCTTCCTGTTCCATCCAATGAAACTTGGGCACTCCAGAAAGTGCACCAAAGAGTACTGAATTAAAGGCAGATCTGCTCTGAGGTATGACCATTCAGTGTAGTCTGGGGGCAAGTCAATTAAATTCTCTGGGCCTAGTTCCTTTATTGTAAGATAAGACCCTTTCAGATGACCTCTACCTCTAAGTGTGCATGGTGTGGAAATACGTTGAATTCAATAAATACAAATTAATTAAGCTTATTGGTGCTAATGATTAGATGAGGGCTGTCCTACTATGTTAAAAGACAACAGAAGGAAGGGCTGGGGATCTAGCTCAGTGGCCTAAGCACCTGCCTGGCAAGCGCAAGGTCATAAGTTCAATCCCCGGTGCTGCAAAAAAAAAAAAAAAAAAAAAAAAAGACAACAGACGGTAGGACCAACTGGTACCATATAAGTGGCTGAAACCAGATGGAACTTCCAGGGGTTGATGATTCCAGTGGAACAGTTCATGGTAACTACGTCTGCTGAAGACTCCATAATTCATATTCTCAGGATAGTTCCTCCTCCTAACAAGAGATTTATACATTAGACTACCTCATGAACATCTGATGTTAATAGTTATATCCAATTTCAAAAGCTTAAAACTCCTCTACCTGGTCAACTTATCTTCTCCATCTTGGTTGATGGCGATTCTAACCTCTGTGCCCAAACCTAAATCCTGAACTCCTCTTTCCCTCTGGCCTCACATTTAATCTTCCAGCAGATATCGTTGTTTCAATCTTCAAAATAAAGCCAGACCCAATAGCATCTCACTGTCTCTACTGCTATGATCCACGCCCAAGTCACCACCATCTCTCTTCCATTATTGCCACAACATCGTCACCCTTGCTTCCTCACTCCAGTCTTTTCAGAGCCAGAGTGATTCTCCTAAAACATAAATAAATTATGGCAATTCTCTGCTTGCAATACTTCCTCACTGCACTGAGAGACCAGCTGGTCCTTCCTATGGTCTTCATGTCTTCTTATGATTCACTCCTACCTACCTGCCTGTTACCCCTTTGACCTGATCTGCTGCTGTCCACCTGCACTCACTCTGCAGGCACATTATTTTAGCAATTCCTCATCATCTGGCTTTCTGGAAAGACTCACAACAGCGTCAGTTAAAAATCTCATAGTTCTAGTTGGGCCTAGTGGTGAATGCCTGAAATCCCAGAACCGGGGAGGTTGAGCCAAAAAGATTGTGAGTTTGAGACTAGACTGGGATACATGAGATCAAGGCCAGCCTGGACTAAATAGCAAGACTTTGTCTCAAAAAATGGAATGGGAAGGGAAGGGAAGGGAAGGGAATCCCATAATTCTGCAAATGGTCTTTGTGGTTCAAACTACAAGAGTGATGAGCCACGCTAGTAGCCCATCAGCTGCAGTGTCATGGTGGTATACACAAGGGGCAGTACTCTAAAATGATATACACAAACATCCAAAGTCTAAGAAAACAATGGGCTTTTACTGTAAATGAAAACTAGGCTGTTGAGAACATGGGCTTTTGGTTAAACAGACGAAACATCAAATCCCATAATTATTAGTGACTTTGATCAAAATGTTTCACCTCCCTGAGCTTCATTTCCTCCCTCTGTAAAGAGAGACAACAACAATATCACTTGCCCATCAGGGTGTTGACACGATTCAGGAATGAAGCAAATAAAATCAACATGCATGGAGTTGACTGAATAAATGGCAGCTGCATTAGGTAAGCCTACGTAAACTAAACTAAGGTTATATTTCTTAATCTTAGCAATTAATTTCCTCCTTTGGGAAAGGGAGAGAGGGTCTTGCTATGTAGTCCAGGCTAGGCTTGAACTCATTATGTCACCCAGGTGACCTAGAACTCAAATCCTCCCGCCTCAGCCTCCCAAGTACTGCAACTGTAGGCATGAGCCACCAACACCTGGCTAATCCCAGCAATTTCTTAAGTGAAAACCTTGTTATCCGAAAACATTCTTACTTATACAACTTGGAGACAAATGGTAACCAGTCTTTGAGACAGACGGTGGGCACGCATTTTTAAGTAGTTTGAAGAGCAGTTTTGGAAATGCAGGTAAGGTGGAAATGCAGCAGCAAGTAACCTTGGTGAAACTTGCTCAGGCAAGGAGAGTTAATGTATCAGATAAGTCTTCTTTAATCTCATGAAAGAGGTGAATTTAAAACAATTTTCACCTAGAGATAGAGAATCCACTGATCGTTTTTACCAGCTGGAAGAAATGTTTTTTTTTTTATTTCCTACCTTAAATGTTCTTGATTTAGAGTAGTAAACAGTCTTACACCTGTGCTTATATAAAATTGTGCTTCAATTTGACATCTATACAATGACATCTCTGCCTCCACCCCATTAGGTGCTGAGTCCTGCAGAATTATGAAACACCCCAGGGTGTATTCTGCTCCCTGCTCTGCATCCTCCATCAATGAATTCATGGGCCAAGAGATTTTTCTGCATATAAAGCAAGCTAAATGACAACTGGACTCAACTGAGCCTTCAACAAATTTTTGCTGCACACCTATTGTGTGCTAGGCACTGTGTGAGGCTCTGAAGTGTGCAAAGGTAAGGAAAAGGACATGGTCTGTGTTTTCAAGTTACAGTCTAAAGGAGTGGAGGATATGCTTACTGTATGATGTGGTTAGTTAGAGGAGTAGCAGAGAGATGCTACAGAAACACTCACCAGGTTCTAGGGAAGGGAGAGTAGGTGTTTCCATTAGACAACTGCCACGCATCCCAGCCGGGGCAGGAGAAGGCAGGGCCTGCACAGGAACTGAAAATGACCTGAGAGATCAGCGCGTGAAGGAAAGGAAGGCAGTAAGCTATGGTCAGGGCCAAGGCTAGAAAGACAAATGCTCATACTGTGCATAAGTCTGACCCTTACCTTCATCAGATGCGGAGCAACAAGGGCTTTAAGTAAATTAAGAAAGGAAAGACAGAGGGAGGGGTTGGGGATATTGCTCGGCAGCATAAGCACCTGCCTGGCAGGCACAAGTCCTGAGTTTGATTCCTGGTACAGAAGAAAAAAAAAAAAAAAGATGGAGAAAGTAGAGATTGGATATTGCTGCTGAAAATGGACAGATATGTCTTAGGCCCCTAAACAAGAAGAATGTTCTCTTGTATTTTATTCTGACCTAGCTATATAAAACCAAGTAAGCCGGGCCTGGTGGTGCATGCCTGCAATCCCAGCACTCAGGAGGCTGAGACAGGAGGATCATTGCAAGTTCGAGAGCAGCCTGGGCTACAAAGTGAGCTAAAGGCCAGCCTGAATGGCATAATGAGACCCTGTCTCAAAAAGACAAGGGCCAGAGATTTAGCTCAGTGGCTTAAGCACCTGTCTGGCAAGCATGAGGTTGTGACTTCAATCTCTAGGGGCGAAAAAAAAGAAAACACCAAAGAGCTAGCTATTTGGGGTTAGGTAAAAAGCTTTAAAACAAAAGATTTAAGGCTTGTTTAGCAGCACCTATTGGAATTTTATTTGAGAGCAATGCAGCTTAAAATATAATTATATTGCATTGCTATTCAGATACTGGTTTGGCCTCCTGAGGCTGCAAAGACCTGACTGGTCATCTCATCTAATACAGGAACTGCAACCCCAGAGTACTGTATAGAACTAGGAGTCTCACTATATTTCTACTTTCCTTATACAATAGGAGGACATCTTTTCAATTCCAGTAATATTGTAATAATAGCATCATACCAAGATTGATGAGGGAATAGATCGTAGGCAAAAATTATAAATCATATGCTCTTATCTAACTCAGAAGAACATAAGAATTCATTACAGGTCACATAAAAAAATTCTCCAAGTATAGTAAGTCTTATCTGGCTTTAATTCAAACAACATTTCTAGTTTTGCATGTTATTAAACACAAAAGAGATTTGGGTAGCTCTGAAATCTGTGACATAAACACTTACTTCATATTAGTTCAGATGTTGACATACTGAGTCACTGTGGACAGTTTTGTGTAATTTCTGTTTGGCTTCTGAAATGCAGCCCACAATAATCACTCTTTAGAAAACGTAACAGAGAAGAGTCGCATGGCACCAGGTCTAATGTGCAGTGGTGGCTGCCCTGCTGGGAATTCTCATGCCCCCACCCACCCTTGGGAACCTGAACAACAAAACAGGACCCGAGGACTCCTGAAATGATGGAGGCCGGAGCAAATGTTGCTTATGCTTCATCTCCCAGGAAACCCAGAAGCTTCCCAAGAATGAAGAGACGGGAGCAAGGCAGACAGCTGAGCAGGCCGGAGCTATAATACACTGTCTTTTGCAGACAACAGTGCTTCAGTGTCAAAGCCACAAGACCAAGGGCAGTTGCAGCAGCCAAAGAAACCCTCTATCAGCAAGCACAAGACAGTGTCATGGACAGGTGGCGAGGGACAAGGGGACATGAATACAGCAGGCTGTAATGCCTGGATGCAAAGTGTGCCTGTAGTCATTTCTCACTCTGGCATTTTAATGAGATGCAAAGGGACATGTGAAGGTTTTATGATCATTTTATTCATGTTAAAAGTAATGGGCCACTCTTGTACACTTGATCTTAGCCAAAAGACTGGGTAAACTCTTGAGAATGGCAATTTCTCTCCATTATAAATAGATATTTGAAAATTGCTTGTTAGAAAAATTAAATGAGCTAAAGTCAAAAATCTTGGCACATTAATTACAAATATTAGCATACTGAAAGTTAAAAGCAAAAATATCAGTTTTTCTTAGAACTTTACCTAAACTTTCTCCACAGAATATCCTAGAAAGAAAATGCAGAATGTTCAATTATTGCAGATCCGAATGCATGAGAAATATATCTGCTCCCCCTCCCCAGATTTCTTACTTCCAATTCCAAGAGTGTTCTTTCAGTTCCACATTCTCACCTCACACTGCTGAAGAACACTTTAGTGTTTCCTGCAAAACCAAAGCTAACTAAGAGGGAGACAGAAAAAGATTCTGAGGAACAATAATCTCAAAGGAAAATGGTTCTGTAGCACAACCGTCATTTAATGAAAATAGTGTTTTATTTAGGAATTCTCCAATGAATAACACATTTTAAAACAGCACCTTTCTTAAAGGAAATATTTGTGGGGGCGAGAAAAATACATAATGTTCTTTCCTTGGGTCCTGGGGCAATTATCTTGCTAGTCCGGAGTCATGTTTATAAGCTGTGAAGTGACCAGACAGATAGACTGGCTATATGCAGTGATGTTTCCAATTTGACTCATGCTTATGATCTTTGACTTTAAAAGTCATCTGAGGTCATCAGACATTCTTAAAGGTGTGTACTGATCCCTCAGCCCAGGCACTGTCCTATATAGGCATCTTGCCTTGTATCCCACAGCCTCAGGACAGTGTGAGAGGTTCATGGTATAGGGGAAGAAGGAGAGAAGTAGAGGAAAGGGAAAGACAGTGCCAAAATACATTTCCTGAAAACAAAACACCTCGAGTGAAGTCAAAAGTATAAAATATGTGTTATAAGGAGCTCTTCCTCCTGAAATAAACAAACATATCAGTAAAAGAGTATAAACAGAGGTGAGCTATAAATCAAACTCTTCCACCTAATGCATTCTTAGTATCTTTCTGAAAGCAAATTCCAGCCAGAAATGGTCTTTCAGAAACCCAAACAGCTCAAAGGTTAAAGGAAAGCAGGAGGAGTTGTTTTTCTTATGGAGATAAGATCACCACGGCCCTCTCCAGTAGCTCAGTAGCTGGTGTCCCTCCATGAGATTCTCAAAACCATCAACCAAGGGAGAAAGCCTTCACCATCAGCCACTTAAGTAACCACAGTACATGGAACAATAAAAATATTCGTGATCACCATTATGAGTCACCCTTATATCTGTCATTCTTTGTTCATCTCGGGATACTTTTCTCAATCCATGGGAAAACATGTCTTCTAGATCCTATTTTTCTGTTCCTTCTCAAACCAAACTTCCAATATAATCAATGCTGCTTAAAAAGTGTTTTTGAAAAGCAAGAGAACATTTACTTGCTTGGGAAAAATGAAATTAACTGGAAACCAAACAGGAACTTTAGCAGGAATTCTACAGTGAATGGTTAAATATTTACAATATAAGCACTAGTTCAAATGAAAACAAAGACTCAAGTGCCTGGCTTCAGTCCCTACCTCAGGAACCAAGAATGTTCCCCTGTTGAGAGCTGCCATTTTGTTGACATTCAAGTAAAGATTTGGCTCCAGCAACAGAGGGTAGGAGTGAGAGCATGAACTAGAGTCCCACAAACCAGTATCATAACAGATGAGCTCATTCTAATGCAGCTATCCTTTAAAATGACAAATTCACAAAGTGCCTAGAAAATAAAAGCATCATTTTCTATAGGAGTGCCTCAGTAAGAATGCATTCAATCTACTCATTCAATTGCCCAAAATTAAATACGTTATTAAGAACGTAAAGTTCAAATTACATTAGACCTAAAGAAAACACTGAAACTGTATTCTTCGGCAACTGTGTCCCACATCCCAGCTGAGATAAAAGGAAAAACAAAGAATGAGGGAGAAAACCAAGCTTCACTTAGACTACTGTATAAATAATAAATGTCATCTGAGTAACAACTTTGATGATAACAATAGGCAATATACTAACCATTGTCAATTTCCTATTATCTTGTTTTTGAAATTCCACATCTTTGTTTTTATTGTTTCTCTCTCTCTCTTTAAAATAAAATTAAAAACTGTCTCCCTGGGAACCTAGGTTAGGAGAAACCCAGGTGCTTGACCCATTCTCCTACAACATAGATGGGTAGCCAATATGGGAAGAACCTAGGACCCCACAATTAGTTTGTCCAGAATAAACCAGAAAAATGTCAAAACAAAACAGCAAAAGGCAATCTCAGACCTCCAGCCCACACAGAACAAGTCCATGAGATACAGACATGCAAGAAGTTGGAAGTTGCACACCTGAAATTTCTGAAAGGATAGCAACTGAAGTAAAGAAACTATTTCACAAGGCTGTAAAGAAGTCTGATCAGAAATAATATCTTGAGTACAAGAAAAATTTTGAATATCTTGAGAAAAAGAAAAATATCTTGAGTAAAAGAAAAAACATAATAAAGGAGTTGCTGAGTGTATCTAAAGAAGACAAAGATTAAAAAAAAAAAGAGGAGCATAGGAAAGTGAGGGAAACTTTGAGCAACATAGAGAAGAATTGGAATGCGTGAAACAGATTCAAACACATAGCCAGGAAATTAAAAATTCCACTGAAAGTTGGCAAAACCCCTTGAAAGAAACTAAAGATAGACTCTCAGACCTTGAAGACAGGATGGCAGCTAGCACTCATGAAAGGAAAGACCTCTTAAAAATAACAAGAAACCTGGAAATAACAATTCAACAGCTTCAAGACAACACAAAGAAAAATAATTTAAGGCTGATAGATGTCAGCAAAAAAGCAGAGATCAACACAAATAAAAAGACTATTTACAGAAGTAATAGCAGAAAACTCCCCAAGCATGGGAAAATGACCTGACATACAAATAAGGGAGGCATACAGAACTTCAACTAGCCATAACCAAAATAAATCTACACCCAAACACAATAATCAAGATCCCAGAAATTCAGCACAAGAACAGAATATTAAAAGCTGTTAGAGAAAAGAAACAGATCACCTATAAAGGAAAACTCAATCAGAATCACAACAGACTTCTCAACACAAACTAAAGTCAAGAAGTGCTTGGAGTGAAGAATTTCAAATCCTGAAAGAAAACAACTTCCAACCCAGATTGTTGTACACTGCAATACTATCTTTCAAAATTAATGGAGAAACAAGATACTTCCATGACAAAGAAAAACTGAAGGAATCTATGACCACCAAACCAACCCTACAAAGAATACTGAAGGATATTCTAGAAATGAAAATGACCACAGTTCCAGGAACAGTGGTAGAAGAGGACAGCTAAGCAGGACAGGTAATTGAATGGAGGGGTAAAGTCAGGAGCAAACAGCAGGAAAATAGCAAGGCAAAGACAAGCTGGTGCATGTTGACCATAACCATTAATGTAGATGGCCTCAATTCACTAATAAAAAGAAATACAAGTAGAGTGGATCAAGAAATAGTATATATGTATTATACAAGAAACATTTAACCCAAAAGGAAATTCATAGACTGAAAGTCAAAGGACAGAAAACAATGCTCTATGTGACAGGGAACCAGAAAAAAGCAGGGGTAGCTTGCCCATCAACCACAGAATGCATACTAAATACATGGCATTTTTACACACTGGAAAGCTACTCAGATATGAAGAAGGATAATCACAAGGCTCTTGTAGGTAAATGGATGCAACTTGAGATCATGCTTATGGGTGAAATGGTTTGACTCACATGGGTGAACATCATGTTTTCTCCCCACTATAAAAAACTGAAGGAGTTAGTGGGGTTCAAAATGTACAATAGATATTGTAAAAGGGAAAGGGAAAGAAATGTCTAAAAAGGGAAGGTGGGAGTCATTGTTAATTTCCTGTTATATTGTTTTGAAACCCTGTATCATTTCCATTGATCTGTTTTGTTCGATTTTATTCTTATTTTGTTTGACTTTATTATATCTGATGGTATGGGCAGCTATTTTGAAAATAACAAGATATATTATGGTAGCCATTGTTGATTTCCTATTACCTTGTTTTGAAGCCCTGTATCACTTTCATTGTTTTTGTTTTGTTTGATTTTATTATGTCTGATGGTACAGGAAGCTACTTTAAAGATAACAGGCATTGTGGTAGCCATTGTTGTTTTTCTATTATCTGGTTTTGAAGCCCTATATTTGCATTCACTGTTTTGTTTTGATTGGTTTTATTCTTTTTTTTTTTTGCGGCACCAGGGATTGAACTCATGACCTTGCGCTTGCCGGGCAGGCGCTTAGACCGCTGAGCTAGATCCGCAGCCCTCTATTCTGTTTTATTTTGTTTGATTTTATTCTCTTTAAAAGAAAAAAAAAAGAAAAGAAAAATAAGTAAATAAATGAATAATAAATGTCCTCCACAGCTCAATATTCCAGGTTTGCTTTGGTGCAAAGATGATGGCTTAAGAAAGTATATGAAATAATACTAACAAGCTAATAAGCAAAGAAATCCTTCTTTGCATTACTTGTGTTTTCTCTTCACCAGCGAAAGTCAGTTCAATTTCTCTGAAGGAAGCTGTGAAGAAGGTCAACCAGGTGTCCTCAGTCAGCTTGGAGTCTGGAATAGTCTGGGGGACCCTCAGCTTCCCATGCCTGGTGTTGGCCTGGGGTATGGCTCTCTGCAGGGCTGGGACTGCCCTGACTGAAGAAAGGCTGTTTTCTCTTGTTTGTTTGTTCAAAAAACTAGGCAATAAGAGGCTCTTAAAGTTGGGGATATAGTTCAGTGGCATAACCACATGCCTGGCAAGTGCAAGGCTCTGAGTTCAATTCCCGGTACCAAAAAAAAAGAGGCTCTTAAAGATGCAAATAGAGCTGGGCCTGGTGCCACACACCTGTAATCCCAGCACTCAGGAGGCTGAGACAGGAGGATTGTTGTGAATTCAAGACCAGCCCAGGCTACAAAGTGAGCTCAAGGCCAGCTGAACGGCATAGCGAGACCCTATGCCGTTACTCTGTACAACACAGAAATGTGTGTGTGTACAACACACATTTCTGTGTTGTACAGAGTAACCTCATCCAATGGGAGCAGTGATCACCTGAAGCAGAGGTACTTTTCTTTCAGAACTGGGCTCCCGTCCCAGGAGATTCCCCATCACTGGTGCCTCCCCACTTTGCATAGCTCCAATGATGGGTTCAAGCTTCTAAAATTTATAGCTGCAAAACAGCTGCTCAACAGCAAGATGGTTTACTTCAACTTCAAACAGGATGTATAAACATCGTGATAAACGAGGAGAGGCGCAGAAGCCACATTCCTCTAGCAGGTCCTTGGAAAATACTGTGTGGTGGCGTCAACTGGCATAAATCATTCACCTCAAATCAAGACTGAAACTTGCCAGCATTCTTGTCGGGCATCTTCCCATCCAGGCCCTGGGAGAGGACAAATCAGTCAACATTAAAGGCCACACCACACATTAAGACTAGAGAGCACTGATTCCAAGTCCACTAATTGTACTTTCAGTAGAAGGTGACATTTGCAATATGCACAAGGAAAAGCACTCTTAAGAAAGGTGAAAAAAAATGTTAGTTTCAAAAAAAGAAACATGTAAATTTCTAACATCAAGAGTCTGGGCGTGTCTTCAAATGTGCTTGACCTTTCTGCGGTCTGTCATGTTCATAGTTTCCCTGCATACTGAGTATTCATTTTCAGCCAGCCTCCTCCTTTGTACTGCTGCTGTAAGGTCAACTGATCTCAGAGGGCAGCCTGGCATTGCTCTAGGTATGACACGGAGCGGAGCTCAGTCTCTTCTGAGAAGGGAGAGGAAGGGAATGGTAAAGGCCATTTGCAGAAAAGCAGCTGATCCACTCACAGTCCTACCTTGAATGCCCTTACTCGAGACACAACCTATCCATAGCTTACCTAAATCCCAGACATCATCAGCAAACACAATCTGGCAGCTGGGCTTCTTTGAGTTGGCTTGCACTATGCAGGTCCACATAATTCTTTGAATTATGTATTTCATTATTTGGGTTCATTCTCATAAAAATGCAGATCTCTGGGCACACTAGGTCCATATTCCTTCAGAGCAATAACCTGCCAGAGTTGAGAAGCAGCTGCTTCCCTAGCTCAGACACGAATCTTCCACTTTGTGCCTATTATGTTCTTGAAGAAGGACGATTTGGATTTTGTACTTAACACATTTCTTTTATTTGGGTTTTTTCCTTGGTCTTATAACCATGTCTCTTGGTTACTTTTCTCTGGTTGCTGAGACAAAATACCTGATGCCCAAAATTAGGGAAGGAAAGGTTTATTAGCTCACAATTTTTTGAAGGTTTCAGTCCATACTCAGCAGGCTCCAAGGTAGGGTGGCATGGCTGAGGGGCAGCCATTCATGACCACAGCAAGCAACAACAGCAAATGGGCAAAAGAGGAAAAAACACACCTTCTTCCCTTCCTTATATTGTTTGCTGGCTCTGCCCCTGGGCAGGTGCAGCACTCACACCACCAATCCCAGCTATAGGCAACAAACCAATTACAAATGCTAGATTCAGCCACCTCCATGACTGCATATGGCTTGGGGGGCCACCTAGGCACAAACTAACACCATGCAAGCTTACAAACCTGTGGACATTCTGTCCAAGCCTATTAACTGTTTTCTGTCTGCACAATACTGGGATTGGCCTTCAGTTCCGTGATGATATGACTTAGTGGTTTTCTGGACACAAGTGATATCACACTGTTCTTGATCCTAATTCCTCAGTAGTAAGGTTAGGGACACAGCATGGCTAATAACAATCTCCCTCATAGGCCTTTTATTCTGATCCAGAACCTCTCTTCCTTACCATCAACATTATAACAAGAACAGCCAAGAAAAAGAGATGGAGTTCAGGTTTGATTGAGTGATGTCCATCAAAGTCCTATCTGATTTTCCAGCTTCCAAGTCAACCCATCCATCTGTGGTATAGTCCAACAACCACCTGAGAGCCTTTTTATCAAAGAGAAGAATGTGTTGATGAAACAGATAAGACCCTTTCTCTTTATAAGTTATCTCAGATGTGTGCTATAGTGACAGAAAGCTAATACATTATTATTCCAATTTTTTATATAGAAAGCTTTTGCGGAGGAGGTACTGGGGATTGAACTCACGACCTCACACTTGTCAGGCAAGCCCTTCTGCTGCTGAGCTAAATCCCCAGACCCTAGAAAGCTATTTTTAATGATAACAGCAACTGGTTTAAAATATGAAGACCACTAAGGCCCTAGTCAAAAGTAAACACTTGCAAATCTGACAATATTTCCCTTAAAAGCTTCTTAGCATCTCACGGTATTGAGCTCTGGGACTGATAAGCAATTTATAGGACATTAAAACCCACCACTAGCTAACACATCATTAGGTCTTCAGATTGTCCCTACAAAGTTTTACATACAGTTCCTATATTATGAGCTTTGTATTTTGTTTGGCTAAACAAACTAATTCTATACCTAATATTATTTACCTTGAAATTTAGCTAGAATACCCTCCCTTAGGAGAAGTAAATTACACAAATATGTATGTATATATATATATATTTCCTTCTGGTGTACCATTACTGCCCTATCCAGAAGAGAAAATTGTACTTCTTGATCAAAGATACAGAAATTCCCCTGGAGAGGATTTAGAATAGAGGAATAGAAACCTTTGAGGTTTGTGACAATGAGGGGGCAGAAGAGGGCAGGGTATTTGGATCAGAAAGGACTATGGCTGCGTTAAGTCTCTCCTGGGAAACAGTGCAAACATTGCTCCAGACCACTCCAAGAAGCAAAGTCTACCTCATTCAACATGGGTTTCAGCTTGTGTTGTCCAAACAGGCTTCCACAGTCACTGATGCAGACACT
>RJWT010033159.1:0-13970 GCA_004365215.1 Cuniculus paca
GAATCACTAACTGAGCTTTAACATCCTTTCCTTGTGATTTTGTAGCCATCAGTATGAAATGATTCCATTACTTTGCTCCAGTGATAGGTAGACTGTTTGAAATGACAACAGAGAATTACTCTGCAAAGCAGAGGCAGTCCTCTTACCCTGCATTTGCCCTCTACTCTCGAGACTGAAGCAAGAAAGAAAAAGTCATTGCTACAAGAGTCACTATATAAACTCAGTCTCTGATCTTTTGGGGTTCCTGCCTTGCCTTAGAGACTGCATGTTGGAGGGGAGGAGGATAATCTTTTTTAAAAAGTCTTCCTCACTTTTCTTTCTCTCCCTCACTTTTCACTGTATGAGGAAGTGAGAGCTGTTGTTCACAGGAGGCATCTCAAGTGGGTGGCACTTTCCTTACCCAGCAGAAGCTGAAGGGTGATTGCAGCTGTTCCAGCTGGGAGCACCTACATCCCACTCTCTCTTAACAGCTGCCAGACCACCTCCCTTCCCCTTCTCAATGTGTGTTGCTTTTTCACTCTCTCTGTCTGGTGAAGCAGACTGTGGGTTGGCAGGTGTGTTGCATTGTTTATGCTCTAGCAAGACATAAATAGCATACTAGCATCATATTTGCCTTCTTCTTCAGGAATGCCAAAAGTAGGAAATTCCCAAATCTGAAGGGGAGAAGTTCAAGAAGTCACTTGGAAAGAAGCTCATATTCTACCTTTCCCTTTGTGTAATGTTTCTTTTAAAGTACTTTTACTCTTCAGCAGTAAGTGGAAGGGTCCAAGAAGTTTTGTAACTGATTTCTTTCAACTTAGGGTTTCTTGCTGCTCTTTAAGCACTGAAGTTGACAAGTCCAAACTTAGTGGATTTTTCCATCAAGGCCATTGCACAGTCTACTTTAAGAACTCTTGTATATGTGAGATTTAGCTGGTTTCTCTACCAGACTGTACCCTCAGGACTCTCAGCCTAGCACAAAAAGCAGAGGTATTAGGCACACATAACATGTTGGCCAATTTGAATAATTGAATCTCACTTGTCTACCAACATTTGTGAACCCTTTCCTGCCAGAACCTGGAGTAATTTCCATCTTTGCTGTGCTTTGAGAATATTTGACTATAGCCCTGTCAACAGGCTTTGCTGTGGAAGATGATAGTTTTCTTTGTGCATGCTTTCCATAACAGATGTCAGTGCCCTGAGAGTAGGTTTGGCTGTGTATCCATTTCCGCTTCACAGAGCCATACCCTTTTCACAGAACACACAGATAGACTAGGAAACTGTGACTTCTGGCTTTCCTGTGTATGATTTGATATTCTTCGTGAGGCCCCCTGCTGGGTCTATAGATGGGGTGTTGTGGAAAGGAAGGGAAGAAGGGATGGAGGGAGGAAAGAAGGGAATGAGAGAAAGACAGAGAGAGAGATCTAATTACATTTTATTTACGAATCTCACACAATCTAATAATTTAAAGTCTTTTTAGGTAACTCACTTAAAGCATAAGATACAGAGACTTTCAGATTTCCTTATTCCTCTCACTGTTGCTCTCCAAGACAGCATGGTTCCTTGGGTTATTCTTCGGTACCTGTTATCTCCATGGTGCTGTCTTGTCCACTTGATCACTTGAAGTCTTAGTTACATCTTTATCCAAGGTTTGTAACTCTTTCTCCCCACTAGTTGGCTCTGCTCCACTGATCCTGGTACTCTGGTTCGTGCTGAGATCTGCCTGTGACTCCTGCTTGGTCCCTGGCTTGGGAAAATGTCCATCTTGCCCTTAACTGTGGCACCAACTCTCATGATCCCACAGTGAGCAGTATTAGCTGTCTCCCATGCCCCTCTGACTCCTTTCTGATCCCTGTCCAGGAGTCAAAGGAGCCTGAAAGTGTCTGCACTGTGCCTCCCTCTGTCTGACATGCAGTTGCCATATCTAATGTACCCTTCCTACGTAGATATAAAGGCATCCCAGGACTAGCCTTGGAAGTCATCTCCTTGCTGAGTTCAAAACAAGGAAGTGCAATACATTACTCAGCTCTCTGCTTTCCCTGCCATCCATCCGACAATCTCTTCTTGCAAGAATTTGACCTGAGACACTGTCCTATTTCCCAGAGCCTTCTTTCCTGATATCCCTCTGGCCACTGCTCAGTGGGTAATCATCATGGTGGACATGGCTGTTGGCAGTGGAGATGAAGAAATGAAAACATGAAGTGCTCTCCCCTGTCCTACAGCAATATATTCAAGTGTTGAAAATTCCCACACTGGATAAATGAGGACTTTAGGCGCAGGAAGTCAAAATTATAGATTGCCCAGCCACAGGATTTAGGTTTTCACTTCTGATTCGGATGGCATCTTCTTCCCCTCTAGAATTGTTTTCCCGTAGGGGCTAAGAGAAAAAGAACAGGAAGCAAACCATACCTAGTCCATAGCCAACATGTGCCAGTAACCCAGAAGTCACACACAGAAGTAGCTTCTGCTGTCCATTGAGCCATGTATGTATAAAGTTTAATGACCAATGCTAACTCTAACAAAGATGTTCATTTGTTCTCATTTCACAGCAGGACTGGACCCTGCCCAGCCATGTCGCAGGCCCAAAGGGGAAACACATAATTAGTTAAGAATTTGACTTCAGTTCTGGCAGGTGGCACAGGGCAGGTAGCCATCTGCTCTGACACCAATCTGGGGAGCGTCACTACATTCCTGTCACTCATGTTCACAGCCTGGTAGGGGAAGAGGAAAATTCTTTCAAGAAATGCTTGATAGAAAAGTGTGAGCACCATGCTCCCCTTTCTTAGAGAGTTTTACAAACCAAATGCATACTTCCAGAGTCAATAGCAAGTGTTGAGTAGTTTGTAATTCCCTCATTGTCTGTGTTTCCTTTCCTAATCATTTAAAAGATTTTTTTTTCTACTTCTAGTCCCTGAGCCAGAGTTTAAAACTCAGCAGAGCTCTTTTGAAAGAATTCTTCTTCCTACATAAAATAATGTAATACATTGCAATACCACACGAGTTCAGATGTCATTAAGAGAAATCTTACAAAGCATGTCACCAGATTTAGGAGTTGTAAAGATGTTTCATGAGGAGTTCTGAGTACAGCGGAAGCCCATGGTGCACAAAAGGGACAAACCCCAAAGCACAAGATAATATTTCTACATCACAGAATTACCACTGTGAATATGGAGGATAGTTTACTTGGGGCACATGGAGTGCATTATCCATATTGATTCATCAGTATTTGCTGCTATTGCTGCTAATTTCTGTGTAAATCAACTCTTCGTGTAATTTCTGACGGAAAATAGCTAACAAGGGATGGATTTTATTCTTAAACAGGTATGGGAGTTGGGTCCTATGTTAGTATTTACCTTGTTTAGGTATTAGGTACCTGTGCTTTTGTCAAATTTGTGTTTCTAACCAAAGAGGATATTGAGCTATGTTAATAGAATGGAAAGTGAAATGACTTCCATTCCTCATCTTTAGAGATAGGAATGGCAGTGCTGCTGAGTAAGATAGTGATTCCTGAATGGAAAGTCTCCCCAATTTCTTCTTTTCTGTTTTTATACATCTAGAGAAAAATACAGAAGCATTTGATGTAGTTATTAGAATACAGTAAATATACCATGAATTAAAAAGCACTTCAGGTCCAGATCCCTACCCACTCCCCTTTCCCACTCCAAAGCATTTACAAAATGATTTATGGTTAGGAGAAAATTCATTGGTAATTATGTTTTTTTTTTTTTAAAGCTTGAAACATTAACAATCTGCAAGGTATCTTCTTGTTGATTGGAAGTGATTACTCAAACTAAAAGGACAGGTTCTTTCAACACCCTTTCTTACCTTCCCTGCAGCAGCCTTGGACCCAGCTCTGAGTCTCCTTCTTTTGTTCAATGAAACTAAGTCTTTATTTTGTAATTTAATTTTATTCTTAATTGAAAACCAGTAGTTGGGGTACAGTGTGAGGTTTCAATCTGTGTGTCCATCATGGAATGATCAAATCAGGCTGAATACCATATCTATCACTTTGCTCACTTAACATTTTTTTTTTTTGCAGCAGGAACATTTCAAATCCACTCTTAGCAACTTTCAATTGTGTAATACATCATTATTAACCATAGTCACTATGCTGTGCAATAAATTGCTAAGACTTACCTAACTGAACCTTCACCTTTTGACCCACCTTTCCTCACCCACTCCCCAGAAGACCTACATTAAGTGAACTAGGTCAGACACAGATAGACATATACTATTATCTTATATGGAGAGAATTTAAACACTTGAATTCATGGAAGCAGAGAGTAGAATGATGGTTACCAAAACCTGAGGGGTGTGTGTGTGTGAATTTTCTTCTTTTTTAAACTGTGGATGGCCCGTCTACCATAGATTGATACAGAGGAAATAAATGTAACTCTCAGACTGTTCAATGTTAGATACACTGAGTTTGTGTTCCCCAGAACCAAAGAATGAATTCTGAGGAACAATGGAAGTTAACAGTAGGAAATATTTATTGAGAGAGAGAAAGCTCCTGAGAGACAGGAAAGGACCCAAAAAATGGGTTGCCGCAGACCCCATTTTACAGAGTAAATTTTATAGAGCAAAATCACAAGGTAGGAGCAAATCATGAGACGGGCACAAAGTGGGACAAAACTACAATCAACCAATAAGATTACAAGTTTAGCGATTCAGGTAATGTTGATTCAATGGGAAAGCAGGTCATGTAGCAAGCGTACATGGAAAGAGTGAGGACCTTTTTAGGAAGAAAGGAACCAGAGAGTTCTGGCCAACCTTCAGGGTGACTGATGTGAGTCTTAATTTATTGTTTATCTCTCGAGAAGGCAGGTAGGCTTGGTCATTTTGTCATGAGGCCTGGCCTCCAAAGAATGTGCCTCCAGCCACAGTGGCAATGTATTTTCATCTCCTGTACTGACTCTCTCCAGGGCCCAGCCCTGTCTGACTGCCTATAATATTTCTACCTAATTTAGTGGTCTGTAATAAAAATTAACCTCAAAAATGAAGCAACCTATTGTAAATAAACTAAAAAGAAGAAAATTGTGACTCATTCTGTGTACCTTGGAGTTCCTGAAGTGTTGCTGCCAGTAGAGGTGAAACGGGTGGCCCTTTAGTGACATCACAAAGGCCCTCTGCCCTCACCTGTGAGTGTCACAACTGTCTGCTGGCATCTCGTGGTCATGGGCTGGTCTGAAGAAGCTCCATCAATCTTTCTCAAGGTTTTCTCAAGGATTGAGTTGGTTTCCTTCCAAATATCACTGAATATGGCCCTCATTGGATCCTACTTAAAGTTGTCAGACATGGTTAAAAGCTCATGGTAACCATATGTCCCTTCTTTGCCACTGCTGCAGAAGCCAAAAAGAAAGACCTGAGAGACTCTAGTTAGGCCACATGAACAGAGAGGCACTCAGAAAACTAGCTGGGTACAGGACAGCATACCACCTCTTATCAGTGTTTCATTCAGTGGGATGATTGCGTCCTACTTTTTAAAAATTAAACTTTTAATTTTGAGACAATTGTGGATTTATATTATTGAATGACATTAAACAGAAATTCCTATAGAGCTTTTATTCAGTTCTTATGATTGAAACATCATACAACACTACACTATGGTTTTACAATCAGGATACAGACATTGGTATAACCCACTAGTTATATTCAAGTTCAAATTTTATTGTGTGCGCGCACACACATACATGTGTAGTTAGCTATGTACAATCTTCTGACATGGTAGGTTTGTGCATCTATCACTCTAGTCGAGTCACAGAACAGTTCCGTCATCACTGGGCTCCCTGCACTGTCTTTCTATACACATCCTTCTCCCACTCTTCCTTCACCAGGAGCCCTGACCACCACTCATCTGTCCTCCTCTGCAGAATTCAGTCATTTCAAGAACATCACTTAAATGGAACCCTGTGGTACATAACCTTTTGCGACTGGCTTTTTTTCTTTCAACATAATTCCTTCTTATTTTCTTTGTATTATTTTTACCAAGTGTTTGGGAGGTTGTCTCCTAATTAGATGGAAGTTGCATCTCTTAGTTTAATAGGGTTATAAAGTTAACAAGCCACATGAACATACAATAAACACTTTGATCCTATCAACTGGGTAGACAGGTTAAAAGTTTAAAAGGAAAATCAGATTTCAAAGAGCGGATTGCAGCGTGGAGATCTAGCAGAGATTGGCTGGCTCTCATCACCGCCCTCTCCCTCTGCGCCTCCAGCTGCGCTGTACTGTGCCACTTCTGTGTTGGAAAGGTATGACCATGTGATGATTCTGGACGATGGGAAGTAGCTAATTCTGGCCTGGTTCCTAAAAACAAACTTCCTACACATCTTTTCACATACTTTTTCTTTCTGGGATGGTCTTGGAAACCTACGTGGAATTCAGTGGAGCCACAGGCAGGACAAACAACTCTGATTTAATTCTTAGGGTTTCCTAAACCTTGAGGCATGAATCACCACAGATGTGAGCAGCTGCTGTCATCTGGGCCTGGTGGAGGGACGAGAACTAACTGTTCCTTTCTGCCTGCCAGGCAGGGCTGCCTCCTGTCCCAGTCTTAGGACAATTCCCACTCTCACACGTACATTGATAGCCAGCAACCTCAAGTCACTTCAGAGCATCCTCACAGCTTTGTTTGAGATTTGGGTTTTTCTTTCTATAATTCTTCTGAAGTTAATCTTAAGGAAAGAAAATTGTGCTAATTCAGCATCTCCTTGGCCTTTATTTGAGAAGTTTTATCCATGAATTAATTTTATTTCTGTTAGGAAAGAAAAATTAAAAGTAGAAGTAACAAAAAAGGTAATTTGGGGTTTATCTTACTGAAACACATTGTATTCCTTTTTTATAAAGATATTTTCTTACTTTATTAAAATTGTGACTTTTTTCAAATGCTAATGAATGAATCTACTTTCTCTCTCAGTTATTGAACTGATATTTTTTGAGTAATTCCTTCAGCGCAGACTTTTCTGTGTACTCTGAGCTGTGTTTAACAAGTGAGAAATAATTGCTGGGTCCAGAAAAAAATCACTGGTGCCTTTTGTCTGTTCAGCAATGACATCGATTCTTCTTGAGGTCTGTCATACAGTGTGAGTTCAGAAGCTTGCTGCCTTCCCTAGTCCTTTCAGTCTTTCAGAAAAATCTGAAGTGCTGCTGGGTGAAGGTCAGCAGCCTTGTGTCTACAGCACACAGAATCACCACCATGCATTGGGTTCCTAGGGTGATCTTACTGGGTGAGGGGTCCTAAGGGTCTCTGGATAATCATACCAACATGCTGAAATTCAGATTGAATAAGAAACCGAGTTCAGGACTAGAAATGAAGGTGCCCATGGGTGGGGTTCACTGGTGTGTGGAGAGGTGTTTCAGTGCCTGGGTGTCACCTGAGGCTTCCTGCAAATATTTCTTCTCATCTTCCTTTTCTTATTACCGCAACTCGAAGGTGTTTTCAGTTCTTGTTTCTTTGGTCTATCGAGACAGATGTTGTTGTAGTGGTATGTTTATCGCTAGAGAAAAGTGACGGTGATTCTTCCCACATGAATAGCTATAAATGAAAAATGGCTTCTGGAGCTTACATCTTGAAAGCCTGGTAGAATTTTACCTCCTTCCCCCATCCAGTCCCTCATGTGGCTTGTCATGAATTCTTAATGATACTTTGTTTGCTTTTGTATTCTTTCTTGCTCTTGAAAAGCATTGTCCACTAATGTAGATCCTGATCATAACATCCTTTTCCAATAAGCCTGACCCATCCAGCATCAAACAAACTGGTTTTTGAGAAACAGTTCTTTATAAGACCAGGAATGACTGGCAGTGTTCCCTTTCTAAATCACCACATTTTTTTTTCCTTCAAGAATTCCAAAGATATGATGTCAATATTAAAAACTCCATGAATTGAAATGTTAAACTTAGATCATCATACCTCTACAGTAGCATAAAATTATGAGGCTTTTCTTGGAGAAAGAAGTACTTTCTGGCCAGTATTCATGTTTATCAAGCTGGCACACGAATGTGCACACACAAGTGCTCTCTCGCTCTTTCCTTCCCACACCCGTAGACATACTGAAGGAGACTGAGTCCGTGGAGCAGAAACTAAGAGTGTTCATGTCCGGCACACTACAGTATAGCTTCATGAAAACATGGCATGCAAGAATCAGAAGATTTAGAGCAACCAAGAGAGGATGGAGAGAACAACCAAAGAGTGGAGAAGGATAACTCAAAAGCAATTTATATTCAACTTTTTCTTTTTTCCCTTCCTTCCCTTCCTTCCCTCTCTCCTTCTCTCCCTCCCTCCCTCCATTCCTTCTTGCTTTTCCTCCCAATACTGGGATTGAATCCAGGGCCTTCACACAACAGTACACCTCTAGCTCTTTATTTTATTTTTTTACTTCGAAATAGGGTTTTGCTTAGCTCTCCAGCCTGGACTCAAACCGGTGGTTCTCCTGCCTCAGCCTCCTAGAATGCTGGCTTTGCATGCAGGCAAAACCACGCCCAGCCTCTTTCTTTTTCCCTTCCCTTCCCTTCCCTTCCCTTCCCTTCCCTTCCTTTTCCATTTTTTTAGGGCATTTAAAATTATTTCAGTAATATCTTACTGCCTAGTGTGCACACCCGTAATCCTAATGTTCAGGAGGCTGAAGCAGGAGTGTCACCGTGAGTGCAAGGCAGCCTGGGTTACATAGTGAGACCTTGTCTCAAAAAACCTAAATAAATAAAATAAACAAAAATAATATCTTACTATTTCTTTATGTGAGAATTTAAATCTTCTGTAAAATTTATTCCTGCGTATGTTTTATTTTAATATTTTATAGACAATATCATTTTCTGTTTATTTCTATTTGGTGAATGGTCTTACTAAACTTAATTATAATAATTCAATTGCAGATTCTTTTAGATGACCTATCTAAATATTACTTCATCTACAGTGACAATCTTACTTTTTCTTTCCAATATTTAGTTCTATTTTTCTTATGTAACTGATGAAGCCCCCAGGGCCATCTAAAAGTCGTGCTAGCAGACATCCTCACATTATTTCCTGTTTCAACAGGAAACTCCCTATTTTAGTGTTATGTATGATGCTCACTGTAGGTCTTTTTGTTTGTTTGTTTAAGATTCTGTATCAAATTTAGGAAATGTCACTTTTTTTCTTCTTCGCTATGATACCTATGAATTAGTGTTTTCACGGATGCTTTTTCTCCCTCTGTTGCAATGATCATATGATTTTTCTTTTTTATTTCTGTTACAATAATGCATTACAATTATTCTCTGATTATAAATTTTAAACCAACGTTGCATTTCAAGTTTGGTTTGGTGAGTACTAATCCTTTTTACTTATCGCTGACTTTCTTTCGTTAAAGCTGAAGATTTTTGCATCTATGCTCATGAGAGAGATTGGCCAGTTAATGTCCTTGTTGGTTTTTGGAATGAAGAATATGGTGGCCACATAAAATGGGCTGCTGGAAAGTGTTTCTTCTTTCACTATTCTCTGGAAGATTTTGTGTTAGTTTTGCATTGAATGTTCAGACAAATTAACCAGGAAAGTGATATAAGCCTATAGTTCTCTTTGTGGGAAAGAGTTGAATTATGGATTGAAGTTCTTCAATACAGAAATACTTATTTTTTGTATTTTTATAAGTTAACTTTTTACAGGATTTTCCACTTTATCTAAATTTTAAAATGTTTGTAGAAAAGTATTTATGATATCTTTTTAAAAGTGTATAATCTGTATATACTTATATTCTTTTTTATTATTGATATTGGTTACTTGTGCTTTTTCTGTTTTTCTCTCTCTCTCTTATTCTTATTTCTTTTGTTCTTTCTTTTTTTCTAAAATTTGAGAGAGGGCCTCTGCAAGTTACTAAGTTATGCAGACTGGTCTTGATCTTTTTGCCTCAACCTCCCAGAGCACATTGCCATGCCTAGCTGTTTCTGTTTTACCTTGATCAGTCTTGCTTGAGCTATCAATTTTACTAAACTTATCAAAACCTAGGTTTTAGCTTTGTTGATTGTTTCTGCGGTTGGGTTTTTTATCTGTGAAAGATTGGCATCAGGACCCTCACAGATACTAAAAATCTATTGATATTTAAATTCCTTTTATAAAATTATATATTATTTTCATATAATGTTCACATAAAGTATATTCTCCCATATATTTTAAATGACTTATAATACCTAGCACAATGTAATATATGTAAATAGCTGTTGTACTATATTGTTTAGGGACTGATAAGAAAAAATAAACATCAGTATGTTAAATACAGATGCAGTTTTTTCTCTAAAATATTTTTGATTTCAGGTTGCTTGATACTAAATTTACAGACTCTGCAGGGCCAACTGCACAATGTTGCCACTCACTGACCACCACCCTCCTTTCTACTGTCAGACTGAGCTTTCAAAAATGCAAATCTTATCAAGCTACTTCCCCTTCCCTTTATAGAAATTCTCCGTGGGCTTCTGTTATCTCTAGGAGAAAATTAGACCTCTGTAGCTTGGTACACTAAGCCTACTGTGAGGTGGCTCCTACCTTCTGAAGTTTTATCTTTTAATGTGTCCTGAGTTCCAGAAGCACCAGGACTCCTTCAAGCAGAACCATTTTCAGGTCCACCCTCTGCCTGTCCTGCCCTGTGTACCTGGCTGAATCCTCTTTGGTCTTTGTGACAGCCCTGAAAACACCTTATCCAAGCAGGCCTTGCTCATTGGAGTTTCCTGCCCTTTTTGCTTTCTTAGCTCCATTCCATCTCTACTGTCACACTTGGAGACTATGGTCATTTTCCATGGCATTTGGGGAAGTGGCAGTGGACAGGAGTCATGTGGAGGTGGTGGAGTGTGGAAAGAACACAGAGATACCTGCGTCTTGCACATACTGCACTGATGTGATGAACTGAAATGGAATCTTTTTTATTCAAATGAGCTTTTAGGACTCATGATTCACTGAGACATATAGAGGAAATGCTGTAAAGGATTCAGTTCCCTTTTGCATTCTTTCTAACTAAACAAAGCCAGTCTGAGACAACAGCCATCATGGGCCACACAGATATTTTAGGAGCTGCTTATCCATACTCTTATGCATTACAAAGATATGTAAGAAATATATCTCTGTAGCTTTTCATTCCTATGCAGTTTTGCTTTTGTTCTTCTGATGATTTCATTCTAGCAGTGACTAAAACCCAACAAATGCACCTGCTTTCAGAGAAGTGCATCAGAGGGTTTTCTGGGCCTTTCTTAGGTAAGGGATAATGCCTAGTACTGTGGGATAGTTTTCTAAGTTATGAAGTTGAGCCAGTAAGTTACTCCCTAATGAAATTCACCATTACTCCTAAGAACTATTTTTGTGGAGGAAAAAACAAGATTTTCTTCTGTCTTCTACTCCAACTGCCTTTTGAATTTCAAGGTATGGCATTCAGGCATCTTCTTGCTTGTCCTCCTTCCATCAGCTCCTTTATTCATCCCATACTGACAGGGGGCAGGGGAAGCCCACTTCCAGGGCTTGTTTTAGGCTTGAGGGCACAGAGAACTGAAGTGATGCAACATTTCATCCTGTACTTTGCAGCAAAGAAGCCCCAAAGAGAAAGGGGAAGAAATGGGGGACTCCTGTGAAGACACAGGAGCTCATTCACGATGACATTATACACTGCCAAAGTTTGAAGGCATAAGCTCCTCCTAAAATGTGTTACAGTTTTATACTGAAACTATTATCTGGTAGCCACTTTGATGGAAATGAATGGAGTGTTGGAAAACGTGAAGATTCATTCAGGAGGGTGTCTTTATTTTAATTATTTTTATTGTTGTATATTGTCTTCCTCCTCTTTCCCAACATTCTGTTACTTCTTCCTTTTTTTCCCTTCTTCTTTGTGATTTTAATTTAAAGGCTCATAAAATGAACTTGTTTAGGTGCCCATACCAAGCATTCATTTGAGTAGTGTTCACAGATTAGATGTCCATCATTTTCAAAATGCAGGCTACCACTTACAGTGGATCTCGGTCCTTGGCCTTGTAGGTAGAAAGAATTCCCATGGAAAAACATTGAGACACACTTCACTAAGAAAGTAGGA
This sequence comes from Cuniculus paca, assembly GCA_004365215.1. Classification (NCBI taxonomy): domain Eukaryota; kingdom Metazoa; phylum Chordata; class Mammalia; order Rodentia; family Cuniculidae; genus Cuniculus; species Cuniculus paca. Next base: position 12,015 of record RJWT010033159.1, read on the forward strand.
AGGCACTGAGCCTTCCTGTTGCAGCTTGTCTTTTCAAAGTTAAAAAAAAAGTACTTTATGATAAGGGTACAAAAGATCTTGACTACCTTTTAGACAATTTGTTTTTGTTTCAAGATGGGTTGAGATGCAGGGAAAATAGGGAAGGGTCCTCATATTTCCAGTGACGTGAGGAACTTTTGACATTGGTGGGTACTAAATTGTGCATTGCTAAAAAAAAAAATGTTGATTGGAAACTTTTCTGCGTAAGAAACAGCAGCATTACCAAGAGGTTGTGGTAGCTAGGGGAAGGCAGGGCAGGGTGCTATAGGTGGGAAAGATAAAGACCTAGAGGAGAAGGTTGGGCATCTAAGTATGCTAAAGTTCAGTGATTGTGAAGAAAAGGGCCACAAGAAACTTCTAGAGTTACAGTGGCAGCTGTGTAAAGCAGAGAGTTGACAGCTGTACTTTATATCTGACATGGGGGTTGGGTCAAACAGAAGCAGGGTATTTAGAAAGTTGGTTACCACATCTTTTTAAAAAATTTCTTATTGCTTTTCTGTTGTCAGGTTTTGTTTCTTTTAAATTGTGTCTTCTCTCTCAACTTGTTCACTATTTGTCACATTGATTCTGTGTTTCACAAATCTATGCTTTTCCAAATTTTATGGAACTAATAGCAGATGCTCCCAAAAATTTGTTTCTGTTTCCATTGTTGAATTTTCTGCTTCAAAAGTGGATCCTTTTTCTGCATGTTGAGTGCTGTGTTCTCTGTCTTCATTGTTGATTTTTATTTTATTTTATTTTGCAGCACTGGGGATAGAACATGCAACCTCCTGCTTGCCAGGCAGGTGCTTAGGCCACTGAGCTAAATTCCTGGCCCTTGTCTTTCTGAGACAGGGTGTCAGTATGCTGTTCAGACTGGCCTTGAGCTCACTTTGTAGCCTAGGCTGGTCTTGAACTTGCAAGGATCCTCCTGTCTCAGCCTCCCGAGTGCTGGGATTACAGGCGTGCACCACCAGGCCTGGCTCATTGTTGATTCTTTTCATAGAATTTTTTCTGTTTAACCATTCTTGAATTGAGAGAGGTAAATGTCAGTTGGGTGATTTTCCCCAAACAGAGGATGAATTCTCCCAGATTCCTGCTTCTGCATGCCAGGATGTTGGGGAAATATTCTGCTTATCCCAGAAGCTAGAAGGTGACGCTGACACAAAATTTTGGGATGCATCCTAAGGGTACTTTATTTCTGTGTCATTTGAAAGTATTTGTGTCAGTTGAAGCCTTTTGGCAAGTTTTGTTTTTGTTTATAGTTTTACTTTGAGTCAGACCATCCTGATAAATAAAACCGCCCAATGATGCCACACATCGTGGAGGAGTCACTTGTACTGCTGACCATGGCACAAAACCTGAGGTTTTCTAGAGGAGCTTATTTTCAGAGCTACTGATCTGAGCTACTGAGTGGGTTTCCAAGTGATGCTTTTTCTGAGCCTTCTACTCTGTATCTCACCTGGGGCCTAAGTTTCCTCATAATAAGATAACATGAGGCCCTTACAACTTGATTCCCACCATAATATGTCTTAGTCATTTTTGTCATCACTGGGACAAAATACTTGACATCTGCAAATTAAAGGAGAAGCGGTTTATTTTGGTTCAGAGTTCCAGTCCAGGAACAGCTGGTTGCAGAGCAGAATGGCTTGGAAGAGGGGCCTGACAGAGGAAAACGGCTCACTTTCTGGCATCCAGGAAGCAGAGATGAAAGGTAGGAACTGAGGAGGGAGTTAAATCCTTCCCAGACATGCTCCCTGTGGCCCACCTCTTCTGTTTATTCTTTTTTTCCTGGCACCGGGGATCAAACTCAGGGTCTCGCTCTTGCCAGCCAGGCACTTATGCCACTGAGCTAAATCCCCGCCCCTTGCCTTTTTGGGACAGGGTCTCACTATGCTGTTCAGGCTGGCCTTGAGCTCACTTTGCAGCCCAGGCTGG
>RJWT010033160.1:0-13967 GCA_004365215.1 Cuniculus paca
TTTTCATTTCTTTTGCGATATACCTAGAACTTGGATTTCCGAGATGTGTAGCAAGCTTATGTTTAACTTGATAAAAAGAATTACCATTGTGACTATAGCTTCACCAATGTAAGCATTTGTTGTATAGACCTTTTGATATCTAGTAGTGTCAGTATTTTTAAAATAAGTTATAATATGTGTGTATTTGATTTCATTGTGGCTTTCATTTGCATTTCCCTTTGACAAACGATGTTAAGCAGTATGTTCTTAATTGCCATGTGTGTAGTCTTTTCTGGAATATGTATTCAAATTATTTTTTCGCTTTTTGATTGTTTTCTGATTATTGACTTTTGAGAATATTTCCTGTAATCAACTACAGGTCATTTATTTGACATATACTTTGTAAACATTTCTTTTTAGTCTGTTATTTATCTTTTTATGTTCTTATTAGTAACCTTTGAAAATACATTTTTTGTGAATAGTGCTGCCTGTGTTGTATTGAAATATTTACCTAACTTAGTATCCAAGGATTTTCTTTTTGAACAGTGCTGCCCAATAGAAATATAACACAATTTTCACATGTAATTTGAAGTTTTCTAGTAGCAATATTAATAAAATTTAAGAAGTGAAATTTTAAAAATGATTTTTACTGAAAATATAGTAAAGACTATCCTTTACATTTGTTATCTATATAGTAGCTTACTTAGAAAATATTTTTTCTTTTTTAATACTATGTTTTTGAAATATGCAAGTATTTTACCCTTATTGCACACCTCAATTCAGGCAATACACATTTCAAATGTTCAACATCTGCATTTGGCTAGTAGTATGGGAGCACAATTCTAGAAGAGTTATAGTTTTAAATTTTGCATTTAGGTCCATGATCATTTTGAATTAATTTTTGCATGTTGTAGTGTATATGTGAATATTGTTTTTTTACTTTTTAAACTTTTTTATTAGTATATGTTTTCATTTCATAATGCTTCCATTCTTTGTGGGGAGTTGGTTCATGTACATAATACTTAATTCCTTTTTTTTATCCTCCCCAATCTCTTGATCTCCTTCCCATATGGGAAAAATCTATGCCCCTACTTCCTATTATTTACCTTTTATTTTGCTCTTTATTTATAATTTGAGCTTCTTATTTGAGAGAAACCATGAAATATTTAAGTCATGTGTCTGATTTATTTCACTTAACAGTATGGTATCAAGGTGTATCAATTTTCCTACAAATGACTAAAGTTTATCTTTCTATATGCAGAGTAGTATCCATTGTATGTTAACTACATTTTCTTTATCCATTTATCTGTTGATTTCTGTGTCCATTCATTTTTTTAAACATTTGGATATTAAATTGAACCAGCACTATTTTGTGAATTTTATTATTGAACTAACTTTGCTCATTTGTCAAGAATCTGTGAACTCAATGTTTATGGCACTATTTCTCCATTATCTATTCACTTCATTTGATTTCTATGTTTATGCTTTATTGTATCCTTATTATAAGTCCTAAAATTAGATACTATCAGTCTTTAACTTTGTTCCTCTTACGCAAAATTGTTTTGGGTGTGCTATTTTGATTTTGTTTTGGTTTCTGTTTTTTTTTGCTTTTCATACAAAGTTTAGCATCAACTTATCAATTTCTACAAAAATGGCCTAAGTTTTTATTGGGATTACATTGAACCTATCAGTCAATTAGGGGAGATTGATAATTTCACAGTAGTGAATCTTCCTACCTGTGATGAGGAATATCTATCTATCTATCTATGAAACATTTTTCATAGCTTTAGCATAAAATCTTATAGATATTTAATTTATATCTAAATATTTCATTGTTGGTGCTATTAGGAGTGATGATACAAAAAATTTCATTTTTTTAGGACAAAAAATTTCAAATCATTATGAGTGTATCAAAACACCATAGACTGCCCTACTACCATCTTTTTTCTCCCTCTCTTCATTTTTCCTTTTTATGTCTGCCTGCCCGTCTGCTGACTTTTCTTTTTTCTTTTCTTGTCCTTTCCTCTTTTTCCTCCTTCACATTTTCTTTATTCATTCTTCAGTTGGTACATATTTAGGTTACTACCATGTCTTGGCTATTGCAAATAATGCTGCACTAACAGGAGGGAAGACATATTCTTAACAAATTAATTTCATTTTCTTTGGATGCATACCCACTAATTGAACTGTTGTACCATACGGTAGTCATATTTTTAATTTTTTTAAGAATTTCTATTCTATTTTGCACGTGACCCATCTAATTTGCATTCTCACTAGCAGTGATGTGCTTCCCTACATCCTCACCAGTATTTTTTTTTATCTTTTTGATAATAGCCACTTAATTGGACTGAGATATCTCATTATGGTTCTTATTTCCATCTCCTTGATTATTAGTGATGTTGAGCATTTTTTCATATAGCCATACCTGTCACCCATTTATATGTTTTCTTTTGAGAAATGTTCATGAGGTCTATTAGATTACTTTCATTTGATTTTTTTTTTTTACTATTGAGCTGTTTGAATTTCTTGCATGTTTTAGATATTAACTTCTTACTAGATATGTAGTTTGGAGATATTATCTCTATTTTGTAAGTTGTCTTTCCATGGTGATTGTTTCCTTTGCTATGCCCAAACTTTTTTATTTGGATGTAATACCATTTTTATATTCTTGTTTTTCATGCTTTTAGAGTATTACCCAACATTTTTTCCCCTGAAACATTTCTTCTGTATTTTCTTCTAGTGGTTTCATAGTTTTAGGTCTCACACTTAAGTGTTTAATCCATTTTGAGTTGATCTATGTATGGAGATTGAGGTCTAGGTTCATTTTTCTAACACCTCATGTTCTACACTTTCCTCTATATTTTCTGGAAGAGACTTATCTTTTTTCCCAATGCGTATTTTTAGCACCTTTGTTGAGTATCATTTGGTTGTGGATGGTTTGGTTTACATCTAGTCTCCCCATTCTGTTCCATTAGTCTGTGTATCTAACTTTCTTCCATCCCTCAATTTTGTGAAATAATTTTTCTACATTTATTGAGATGTTCAACGTTTGTTTTTCTTTTACAGTTCATAAAGTAAAATATATTGGTTAGGTTTGTATATATAATATGCCACAATGTTTGCTGAAATAACAAAAACTGAGCATTTGTGTATGATGTTAACTCTCAGGCAATTAAGAATTAAAGTAAATTTCTTTACCCTAGTAAGGAAAACTCAGCATGTAGATAAAGATTGGGGATGTAGATCAGTGGCAGAGTGCGTTGCCTAGCATGCATGAGGCCCTAGGTTCGATTCTCAGTACCACACACACATGCACAGACACACACACACACACACACACAGAGCAGATTTAAAAAAAAAAAAGCACTGATTTCCATGGACATATTTATTTTCAAAGAAACTTCAAAAATATACCAAAGAGATGTTAAAAATAACAAGTGCATTTAGCAAAAACAAAAACATGATCATTAGCCAATTATCATAATTATGTAGAGCTATTTCTGTTTGACTCCTCGTATTCTATTTAAATTTTATTTTGTGCAGTGATCAGGATGAACCCAGGGTTTTCAGTATCCCAGCCAAATGCTCTACTTACTTAGCTACCCCCTAGCCTGTGTATTCTATTGAACAACTTTCTTTTTCTCTATGACAGTAAAACACAGTATTTTCATACCTCTAAATTATTTTTAAAAATTACAACTTTTTATTATTTGCTTTTCTATGTCCTTAAAGAAAAAACTGAGTTTTGAAACCAGGACAACTTCCTAGATAATGTAGGGGTTGTGTTTACATACAAGGAGTTTACATACTTATTAATCATTTCCTACCCAATGTATATCATTTCAGTTATTTTCTTGCTTTTTGAACAGGGCCTTTATTTTAAAATATATTTTATTAGTCTTTATTAATTTTACAAAGAATGCAACTTCTTATCTAGACATGAGTAATGAATCCTGAATATCTATTATATATACATCATGGTAATTGTAGTTGATTTTTTGTATACTTGAAAACTGCTAAGAGAGTAAATTTTGGGTTATTATCATAAAGTTCTATGAGACAAGCATGTGTTAAATAGCTTGATTTAGCCATTGTATGCATCAAAACTTTGTGTTGCAAATTATAAATGCATATACATTTTCCTTTTCAATTTAAAAAGTAATTTAAAATGTAAAATATTTTCTGTCTACATCAATTTTTATAACTTTAATTTACAGTGCTTTTGGTTTGGCTTCCTATGTTATTATTACTTCTGTTTAAATCATTATATTTTTTCCTGATAGCTGATGGGAAAATAAGCCAGCTTAAGTTGATGGATACCATGCAGACTCTAAAAGGTGAGTTAGCAATAAAAAAATATAAAACTAAACTCTTATGTTTTTGCAATAATATTTTAATAAAACCCATTGCTTATTCATGATTATAGGGATGCATACTCAAAATATGCAAAGTTGGAGAATACACAGGACACATAAAAAGGACAAAAGAAAATCTCCTCCAATTTCAAACGAAAGGCAAAGATAACCAATGTCCATATTCTGTTATATTTTTAATCCTGTTATATATTTTGCATTGAAATTTTTGGTTTTGGTTTTCTTGGTGTTTATATTTTTTCAAGGAACATAAAATGCTAATACTGATTTTATTGATTGATAGATAATTTGTATTCATTGATACTGAGTTTCTTCTATGGGTAGAAAATCTGTACTACTGTAGTATCTAGCAACTTTATATCCTTTATATCTCTAAATAATATAATTTACTCTGGCTTTTATTATCTAGATATGCGCAGAACACTGATGGTATATATCTGCAGTAATCAAGTTACTTTAGTGACTAAATAAGTAGAAATCTAAGAGAATGTAACGAAGTAGAGAGGAGCAAATATTTTGTACCTGGTACAGGTGCTAACCAGTAGCCTAAATAACTGAATTATTTTCTACTTAGTGAAATTTAGTGATGAACAATTACCAACTTCACATTTAAAAATATTGGTTTAAGATGGTCATCAGGGGTATATTTCTGATCTTTGAACAAGGATTAATGATACCCAGTTCTATTTCTGACTTTGCTGTGTATTTTATGTGAATTTGAAACAAATTCATTGTGCAGCCTTGCTTTTTGCTTTGAAACTGAAAAGTAAAACACGAAGAAACAGTGCCCACTGTATGTTGTATAAATATATATTTTTACTATCTTCCTTAAGGAGGGGAAATTAATACTAAAAAGACAAGCAATATTCCAGAGAAGATGGAAGTTGAATTCGCAAACAATGAATTGCAGGATCTACAAGAACATGTACCAGTTGATAGTAAGCATTTCTGGTGTTAATAATATTTTCAGAGAAAGTTAGACTTAAGTATAAGGATACACTAAAATACAGTTACTCTGCTATATTGGAACTTTGAAGTGTATTCAGAAAGGTTAAATCTTAAACGTGTCAAAATTTTTTCTTCTTTATCTGAGTAGGCATCAAATGATCTGCTTGCAGAAGTGGAGAAAGTCAAGAGCGTCTTAAGACTATTCACTTTCTGTTGCCATCCTTAGGAAAAAAGTCTTTTCCTGCCTTCATAATTAATGTGACCATAGGTTTAGAAAGTTAATTTTCATGCTTTTAAATGCATATTAAAATGCAAATCCATTTAAAAATTACTGTCTTTTCTTTTAACACTTTGGTATTACTGGTAGGCATAAATAATATCTGAGAATGATTCCTGTGAGTCACTTAACTTAAAAAAAGAAAACAGATAAAAGAAAATAAAAGAGTAAGTTAGTGGGATCCAAAATGCACAATACATATTGGGAAAGTCAAAGGGGAGGAATTATCTAAAAAGGGAAGGAAGTGACCACTGTTAATCTACTATCATGATTTGAAACTCATATTGTCTTCATTGTTCTCATTAGTTTCGTTTTATTCTGATTTGTTTGATTTTATTGTACTTGATGGCATGGACAACTATTTTAAAGATACCAAAATATGTAATTGCAGCCATCGAGGATATCTGATTATCTTATTTAGAAACCCTGTATTGCTTTCATTGTTTTGTTTTGATTGATTTTACTCTATTCTATGTTGTTTGATTGTAATATGTCTGAAGATGTAGGCAACTATTCTGAAGATAAAAAGCATTATGGTAGCCACTGCTGTTCTACTAGTATCTTGAAATTCTGTATTGCTTTCATTGTTCTGCTTTGTTTGTTTTGTTTTGTTTTTGTTCTTTTTACAGGTTTTATTTTGTTCTATTTTGTTTGATTTTATTTATCCCTGATGGTATGGGCAGTTATATTGCAGATAACAAGAGGCATTATGGTAGCCATTATTGATTGCCTTTTACCCTGTGTAGAAGTCATGTACCATGTTCATTGTTTTGTTGTGATTGATTCTACTCTGTTTTATTTTGTTTGGATGTATTCTTTTCAAAATAAAATAAAAAAAAGTAAAGAAAAGAAAAGTAGAAGGAAAGATGAGCCCTGAAAGACAGCAAGAAGTGTAGGAGAAGGAAAAGAAGTTAGGCAGTTAGAGTTTCAGCAGTGTCTGTAATAGAAATGGGAATAGGTTGAAGGGCTCATTAGTGTAATCTGGTTCTTATTCCATCATTGCAGTTTCTGATTATAATTCAGATCTTTAGTTTATATTTTTAAGCATAATAATAGATTTAATATATAAAGCATTCTATTGTCAAAATTCTTTTTTTTTTTTTAGCTAATGTAACATTAGATCTAAATACAATTCTGGATGAGATTAATGTTCTTGAAAGCAAAGGTAAGTGTAAAATTCAGTAATTTGGTTATTTGTATTTTTATGGAATACAATTCATTACACTCTTTAAATAGGAGCTAACTTATCTGGGCATTTATAAATAATATGCTTGAAAGTTATCACTTTATAACAAAAAATGTATATTAGGATATTTCCAATAAATTCAGTCAATAGAAACTAAAGCCAGAATTCAGCAAAGATTTCTTAGGCAGGTGACAAAGTGCTATAAGCATGCAAGAAAAAATAATTGATTAGACTACTTCAAAATTAATAATTTCTCTTTCTGAAAGACAAGGAAGGTAAAAGACAACACAGAAGAAAATAATACTAAGCGATATGGAAAAGATCACTATTCTGAATACTAAGAACTATTACTATTTAGTAATAGCACAAAGTAATACAAATGGGCCAAAGATTTGAACAGACATTTAGCAAAAGATACATGAATAACCAGCTACCACATGAAAGAATGGTAATATTATTAGCTCCCAAGAAAAGGTAATTTAAAGGATAAGTAGATGCCACCCCAGATAACTACTAGAATAGCTAAAAGCAAAAAGATTGACAATAAAAATTTGGCAATAATGTGGAGTAATTGGCACTCATACAATTGCTAGGGGGTGTTCTAATTGTGGAGACTTGTATGGTGATTTCTTAAAAATTGGAAGATAAACATAAGACTCATTAATTCCACATTTAGGGATTTTTCCTAGAGAAATGAATATATATACTTTTTCACAAAAGTTCTGAATGAATGTTTGTACAAGTTTTATTTATACTAGCTAAAAATTGGTAGCGACCTTAATGTCTATCAACTCATAAATGAATGAACAAAATATAAGCTATTTGGACAACAGAATATTATCAACAATATAAGTGACCAATTTACTGGCAAATGCAACATTCTGGATGAATTTCAAAGTCATTAAGCAAAACAAGAGAATGCAGAACAAAATAATAACTACTTGTCTTGGTTACTTTCCTCTCGTTGCTGGGACAAAACACCTGATACCCAAAGTGAAGCAGGGAAAGATTTATTTAGCTTACAGTTTTAGGAGATTTCAGTTGATAATCAGCTGGCTGCAAGGCAGGGTGGCATGTCACTGGGGCAACACTTCAAGGCAGCAGCCAGAGTTAAAAAGAGAGAAAAACAAACCTCTTCTCCCTTACACAGGTTGCCCCTCCCTCCAGGGTGGGTGTAGCACTCACAAAATGTCCTTGCCCTCCTTTGTACTGGGTGAGGATATTTACAAAGGAAGAACCCTGGCTCCCTCCCTCTCAGTTAAACTTCTAAACTGCTCAAGGTGACACAATGTATCAACCATAACACTATTTTATGATACTCTTTATAACATTCTAGAACAAGCAAGTCTACAACCAGGAAGCTTATCAGTGATAGTTCAGGTTTATGTTTTAGAAGAATGGACTGCAAAAAGGCCTACTTTGACAGGGATACAATGACTCCTGGGAGTCACTTAAAAAAAAAAAGGGAAAATAAAAGTGAATGAGTAAAAGTAGAAGGAAAATGAGGCCTGAAAGACAATAAGAAGTGTGGGAGAAGAAAGAGAGGTTAAGCGTGTTGTTTACTTTTCTCTCATTGCTGAGACAAAATACCCAACACCCAAAGTTAAAGAGGAAGAGGTTTATTTAGCTCACAGTTTGTAGAGGTTTCAGTTCATAATCAACTGATACCAATGCAAGGTGGTATGGCAGAGGGCCAAAAGTTCATGGCAGCAGAAGACAGCAAAAGCAACAAGAGCAAAATGGGAGAAAGAGTAGCAATCCTCTTTTCCTCCCTTATATTGTAAGCAGGCTAGGTGCCCTGGAGTGGGTGTGACACTCAAACCATCATACCATCTCCCTGCCCTTCTCTTACACTCAGGATGTCCCCTGCTGAGTCATTTAGTTAAACTTTTAAACTTCTCAAGTTGACACAATGAATCAATCATTGCAATATCCTAGAGCATACATAGCCTTCCTAGGGCATGTCCTCTACACCCTAAGATGTAGAACTGCTGAGTTACTTGGTTACCTTTCTAAACTTCTCAAACTGACACAATGAATCAACCATAACATTAGGTAATTAGAGTTTTGACAGTTTCTGTACTAGAAATGGGGATAGGTTGAAAGGCTCAAAAAAGGATTTTTTTTGAAGATGGAAAGGTTTTATATCATAATTCTACTGGTATTTACATGGTTGTATACACTTACTAAATTTAGATTGAATACTTAAAATTGTGATTAATCATATGTAAATTATAGCTCAATGAAGTTGACTTACAAAGAAAAATAAGTAAAAATGATGCAAAATTCCACATTTGTATTTTTATTCTATTTTCAGTTCTTTAAAATACTTTTATTAGTAGATTTTGCATTATATAATGAGTATATTCCCTGTGGGGAATTGGTACATGTACATAACACATCAGAATTCTGTTTATCATCCTCTTTACTTCCCCTCCTTCCATATAAGACAAACCATTTGATATTTAAACTTGTGTGTCTGATTAATATTACTACATTATGGCTTCAGGGTGCATCATTTTCCTACAAATGACTTGATGTTATGGTTGTTTATGGCACAGTAATACTCCATTGTGTACACACACACATATATATATATATATATATATATATATATATATATACCATTCATCTGTTGATGGACATATGGGCCACCTCCAAGATTTAGCTAATATATATTGTGCTGCTACAAGCATGGGTACACATGATATCTTCCAGTAAGATACCTAGAAAGTGAATAGCAGGGTTGAATGGAATTCTTAGTTTTAGATTTTTGAGGAATCTCCACACTAATTTCCATAGTGGTTGCACTAGTTTATATTTCCCCACCAACAACGCAGAAGGGCCTTGCCAGTATTTATTGTTATTTAATTTCTTGATAATAGATATTCTTTGGGGAGTAAGATGAAATCCCAATGTGTTTTAATTTGCATTTCTCTAGTGGCCAGAAATGTTGGACTTTTTAAATGGATTTATTGGTCATTTGTAGTTTTTGTTCTGAGAAGTGTCTATTCATTTCAGTTGCCCATTTTTTTATTGCATCTTTCATTTGAGGGTGGGTCTAATTTTTTTGAATTCTTTACCTATTCTAGTAGACTTCTGTCTGGGGGATAGATGACACAATTGTTTCCTGTTCTGTAGGTTGTATCTTCACTCTGTTGTTTCTTTTATGATACAGATACTTTTTAATTTGATATTATTCCATTTGTCGATTTTTGTTACTTCTTGTGCAATTGGGATTCTGTTTCGACAGTTGTTGCCTATGCCTATGTCTTCAAAATTTTCACCTATTTTATCTTCCAGAAAATTGTTTTTATCTTACTATTTAGATCTTTGATCCATTTTGATTTTAGTTTAGTGCATGCGGAGAGATATGTGTCTAGAGTCAGTGTTCTGCATGTGAATGGCCAGGTTTCCTAACACTGTTTATTGAAGGGCTATCCAGAATATGTTTCTGGCCCCTTGTCAAAGATAAGATCACTGAATGTTCCTGTGGTTTCTTCTATATCTTCTATTCTGTTCTATTGATCCAGTTCTCTGTTTTGGGGCCAGTACCATGATTTTATCACTATAGTTTTATAATATAACTTCAAATCCAATATTATGATGTCTCCTGCTTTGCTTGTGTTACCCAGGGCTGCTTTTCTGTTTGTTTTAGGAAGGTCACTACATATTGGGCAAGGGAGTAAAATTCAACAAGAAGAAGTAACAATTATAAATACGTATGCACCAAACAATAGTGTTCCAACTTCTTAAGACAAACACTACTGGACATAAAAGATCAGATAAACATCAACACATTTTATAGTGGGGGACCTCACTATCACAAATAGATCAGCTACACAAAAAAATCAACAAAGAAATATCAGAGTTAAACAAAATCTTTCAACAAATGGATTTAACAGATATCTGCAGAGTGTCCCACCCGTTAACAGAATACACATTCTTCTAAGCAGTACATGGCACTTTCTCTGGGTCTCCACTGGTTCCATATTAATTTTGGAATAATTTTCTCTAGTTCCATGAGGAATGGTGTCTTTTTTTGAAATTTGGATTGCATTAAATCTATATATCAGTTTTGGAAGTATGACCACTTTTGCAATATTGGTTTTGTCTATCCAGGAACAGGGGAAAATATGCCACTTTCTGGTGTGCTCGTAAATCTTTTTCAGAATACTATGATTTTCATTTCCATATTTAGGTTAACTACTCATAACTTATTTTTTCTTGATACTAATGTGAATTATACAGTATTATTTTCCTAATTTCTTTCTTAGTGAATTCATTATTGTTGTACAGAATGCTATTGATGTTTTTACGTTAATTTTGTATCCTGCTACACTGGTGCATTTGGCAATTCATTCTGGGAGACTTTTGGTAGAATTTTTTGAGGTCTTCAACATAGAGGATCATGCTATCTTCAAATAGTGATGATTTGATTTCTTCCATATTTTATTTCTGTCTCTTGCCTGATTGCTGTGGCTAATGTTTCAAGTATTAAGCAGAACAGACATGGTAATAGTGGATATCCTTGTATTGTTCTCTTATCAATTTTGGTCTAAAGTCTACTTTTTGTGAAAATAGGATAGCTACTCCTGCATGGAATATTGTTTTCCATATTTTAATTTTTAAACTGAATTTCTTTTTGGGTTAAATGTATTTCATGTATGCAGCATAATATCAGATCTCGGTTCTTCCCCCATCCCTGGCACTGGGGATTGAACTCACAACCTCGCGCTTGTGAGACAGGCACTTAGGCCACTGAGCTAAAACCCCAGCCATTGTCTTTTTGAGACAGGCTCTCACTATACCATTCAGGCTGGCCTTGAGCTCACTTTGTAGCCCAGGCTGATCTTGAACTCACAACAATCCTCCTGTCTCAGCCTCCTGAGTGCTGGGATTACAGGCATGCATCACCATGTCTGGTCAGATCTTGTTTCTTAATCCATTCTGTCAACCTACGTCTTTTGATGAAGAATTGAAGCCAGTCACATCAAGAGTTATTACTGAAAAGTATTGACTTACTCCTGTCAATGCATTATTTTCCTGTTACTGATTCCTTTTCTTTCCCAGCTACTTAACTGCTCACCATACTGGTGTATTCATTCCATTGGACCTTTTGACATTTAGCAGCTTTTTCTCTTTCTAGGATATGCTTGAGAATTTTTTGGAGTGCTAGTTTCATGGGCATGAATTTCTTTATGTGCTCTTTATCATGGAAATGTATCATTTCTTTATCAACTTTCAAATATAGTTTTGCAGGATATATCAGTCTGGGTTGGAAATTATTTTATTTTAGAGCTGTAAATACTTCATTCAAAAAACCACTTCACTCAAATCTCTTCTGACCTTTAGAGTTTGTATTAAGAAGTCTTCTGTAATTCTAGTGGGTTTTCTTTTATAAAGGATTCATTGCTTTTCTCTGATGCTTTTAAGATTCTGTTCTTGTTTTGGACTTCAGGTTATCATGAAAAGGTTCTTCTCTGATCACGGCTACTTGGAGTTCTACATGCATGACTTATCTGCAGATTAAATTTTTTCCCCATATTCAGAAAGTTTTCTGCTATTACTTTAGTGAACAGATTTTTTTATTTCCTTTGAGCAGTTTTCTGATTTTTCATTAATTCTAATTAATCTTAAATAACTCTACTTTGGTCCATCACAGTATTTGAATCCAATTTTCATGCTCTCTTGTGGTTCTGAAGGCATATCTGCATACAAGGCCACTTAACGCAGTTCTTTATTTTAGTTTTTTTTTTTAAAGAGAATAGAACAAAAGAAAACAGAACAAAACAAAGCAAAAGAAAACAGAATAGTCAAACATAGCATTTCAAAACAGAACACTGCAAGCAATACAGGTCTTCAAAACATAACAACAGGAGATTAACAATGGTTACCCTAGTACCTCTTGCTTTCTTCAAAATGGTTGTTCTTACATTTACACACAATAAACTCAAACAAAACAAAGTAATATAAAAGCAGATAAAACAAAAGAGCATTACAGGCCTTCAAGTCGGACAACAAGAAACCAGCAATGGCTACCGTAGTGTCCCGTTTTTCAAAAGAGCTGTTCCTATCTTCTCACATATTGCCTTCAAATAGTAGGAAAGGGATTTAAACCAAACAAATCAAAGAATAAAAGCACCATTGGACTTTAGAACCTTTTCTCCATATTTATCAGGAATTTTCTATCTTATTGAGTCTTTCAGTTTCTTACACTAGGGAGAAAATGTGGTGTTTACACATGTGGGTTTGGTTTATTTCACTTATGAGTATGGTCTCAAGTCGCATCCATTTACCTATAAAAGCCTCAATGTGATCATTTTTTATAGCTGAATAGTACTCCATTGTATAAAAGTACCACGTCTTTTTTATCCATTCCTCAATAGATGGGCATTTGGGTTGTTTCCAAGATTTGGCTATTACAAATTGTGCTGCTAGAAACATGGGTGCACATACATCACTGTGGTATGATGATTTCACTTCTTCTGGGAATATGCCCAGAAGCGGAATAGCTGGATCAAATGGGACTTCCAGTCCTAGCTTTTTGAGAAACCTCCCGACTGACCTCCACAGTGGTTGCACAAGTCTGCACTCCCACCAACAGTGGAGAAGGGTTCCTTTTCCCCACAGCCTCTCCAGCATTTATTGTTGGTGGTTTTCTTGATCCTGGCCATTCTTTCTGGAGTGAGATGAAATCTCAGAGTTGTTTTAATTTGCATTTCTCTAATGACCAATGATACTGAACATTTTTTTCATGTATTTATTTGCCATTCGTATTTGTTCAGCTGAGAAGTGTGTTTTCATCTCAGATGCCCATTTCTGGATTGGGTCTTTGAATTTCGAGGGCTTGATGTTTATTAATTCTTTGTATGTTCTAGATAGAAGGCCTTTGTCTGAGGGGCAGTTGACTAAAATTTTTTCCCAATTTGTGGGTTTTCTTCTCACTCTGTTGGAGATTTCTTTTGACATGCAAGAACTTTTTAACAAGACAAGATCCCAGTTGATGATTCTGGGAAATGTTTCCCATGCAGTTTGACTTTTGTTCATGAATTCTCCACCTACCCTATGTCTTCAAGATTTCTACCTACTTTGTTTTCTAGCAGATGTAGTGTTTCTGTTTTAATATTTAGATCTTTGATCCATTTTGACTTTAGTTTAGTGTATGGTGATAGGCTTGGGTCTAATTTTAGTTTTCGGCATA